>OX579635.1:30822846-30946330 GCA_951230915.1 Antitrichia curtipendula
TCTTGGTGGGAGAAGTGAATATCTTTATCCGTTTTTACATGTATTCAAAATTTGATATAAGAAAATTCCAATTAGATTTCTAAATATGACAAATTTTTCCAAAATATTTAAAATATATGAATTGTGAGTTTTAAAAATACAAAGTTAAAAAAAATGAGCATTGTTTATATTTTAAAGTATCTATTTAAGTGTTTTTTTAATTTTTTATTGTGCTATCATGATGCAAATAGTACCAGTAAATGAAGTTGATACACTTTCAACCAAAGGTGCACCTCCTCCAACTAAAAAGAAATCTAGTTAAGATAAAATATTCACCATTTAAATCTTACTTTTCTTAATTTTTTGATTAATTTAATTGTGACATGAACTTTCAAATTTTTAGAATGCTAATAAAATTTCCTATCTACTTTAATATTTTAAAAATGTGCACATCCTCAAGTTTTATAAAAATTCATTGAATTTTTCTTTTTCTTTATTATACTTACATTAATGTTTAATTTAATATTAACAAGGTCTATCATGTTGTAGTAAAGGGTGCTCAACCTACAACAATACCTGTTCAACAAAATGGATTTGTACTAGATGGTTTTCCTCAAACTAAAAGTCAAGTAGCAGCATTAGAAAGGTGTTTGACAGGTTTTAATTTTGAAGCTCAAGAGGCCAAAAAAGAAAAAAAATTCAAAATTGTCCCACCACCTGAGCATGTAAGCACTCAAGAGGCATTGATTAAATACTAAAATTACTAAAAACAATACAGTTAAGACACTTGGATATAAAAGATGAATGTAGAATAAAATGGAATATGATCATTGTAAGCATTCAATAGAAAGTAGTTACAAAGGATATAATATAATTAATATTTTTTGAAATCTAACAATAAATGAAAACTTTAAATTTCATTTAAACTTTTAATATACTTTTTTAATTACAAATTATCTGGGAATGATATACAAATAATCCATATAAGAAAATATAAGTATTAGTAGTCTAAATTGGTTTGTATACTTTTCAAGTAAATACAAAATAGCTTGAGAGGTCATAAAATAAATGTGTTTAATTTTTCAATAGTTGAATTACATCATCAAAGTCAAATTTCTAAACATTTGTCACCTTTATTTGTAAATTTTTTTAATAAATTATTTATCTAAAAGCACAATTTTTTAATATTTTTTTGACCATTGTGTGAATTGCACAACAATAAAATAAAATTATAGATATTATAGATATTATAGATTAAAAAATGCTATATTTAGTATTCAACTTAAAGGATTTTAAATATAATATTGAACATAATTTTATTCTTAATATTTATGAAGTTTCGTCTATAAGATATTGTCAAATTTATTACAAAACATTATATCTACTACTCCCTCCACTCCAAAATGATCTTCTTGTTGGCCTTTATTTTGTGTCCCAAATTGATTTTCTTGTTGTAACATGGAGGAAGGGCCTATGGGTTGAAACCTTAGCGCGTTTTTTAAATGTTAAGTGAATAGTAAAGTTGAAAAATCCCAAAGAAGCTATTTTTTATTATTTATTTGTTTAAAAAAAAATAGGAAAGATTGGCCCGTTGGCCTGATTGTACAAACAAGTGAGCACTTTCCTCTTCATTGTTCACTATCTGCAATATTCAGGTCAATGGATCATTCTTTGTTAGTTTTTTCTAAACAAATGAAATTGAAAATCATGCACTACACTTGACTATGAGGGGTGGGGGAGGGGTGGGGGTAGTTGACACGATGAAATGACCTATCCACAAAAATACCGTGGGAATGACTTTGCACTCTGCAGGAAGATAGAAGAACACAACCCATAGTGTGGGAGTTCAAGAAATGGTTGGCTAGTGGTGTTCCTTTAGAATGGCCAAAAAATCTCACTTTTTATTGCTTCACAACTACATCTTGAAAACTAATCACGAACTAAAATTTCTACAGCAATTAGAGAGTATTAAATTCTATTTTCAGTTTAAAACCAGTGTAAAAAAATGTTATTTTCAACCTTAATTTGGAACATTTTGTCTAAAAGGAAGATCATTTTGGAACAAAGGAAATATTGTTTTTGAGATTTATTTTCAAAAATAGTTAGGAAAATAAATATGTTTTTAAGATTTATTTTCAAAAATAATTAGGAAAATAAATATATTAAACAGATTTTTAGGGATTTTTATGTTAATTACATTAATTCATCACAATGTTAATAAATAACGAAGAAGAAAAATTTAGTAAAGACATCCTAAACAAAAAACTATCATGTCCTTAAAAAAGGGATATTAGTTGAGCTTATATTAGCATAAAATTATTGTTGATAGCTTAAATATAGCAACAACTTTGTGCAGATTTTATTAGACATTGCACTTTGTTGAAATAAAAAGATTAAAATACTAAATATTTGAGATGTATTAGGAAGTTGAAGAACAAAAAGACTCGGGACTTCATATGTACTTCATTATTGAAGCACCTCCTCAAGATGTGCTTCTTAATCAGCTTTCATCAAGCACTATTGATCCAACAACAAATATCATATATAATCCACTAACAAATCCTATACCCCTTGGAGATAAAACGTAATTTTAATTTAATTTTGTGACATTGTATATATCAATAATCAACATTCAATCAAAATAAGATTTTGGTATTTATTTCACATAAATTTATGCAAAATGTAGATATGTATCTTTATTATCATAAAGATATTATACTTAAATTTATTTTATTTTCAAAAATAAATTAAACAATAAAAATTAATGGATGATCTATTTATAATAAAAATTTATATAAAAATATTATTATAAAAATATTTATTATATTTGAAAATTTTAAATAGCTTAAGATTTGAAAATTATATATACTTGACAGTGGAATTATTGAGCGCCTTCAACCACTAAAGTCAAAAGAAGAAATCCTTGCACAAATTGTTGATGAAGTAGAAGTTTTCAATTCAATGAAAGATTTTTTAAACAAGTTTAATAATATACATTTTGTACCACAACTTAGTAATGAAAGCAAAATTGTGTCCCCGAATGTTGAAATGGCAATAAAAATTGTTACTACTTTTATTGATTATAAATCCAAAGAAGTGGTAGAAAATCTTATAAGTAATAATACAAAATCAACAATTGAAGTGGCAATTCAGGTGATTTTTTTGGACAATATTTAATTGCTTGTTATTAGATGAGTATTGGAAATAAAAATGAGAATGCTTTAATAAAACTAATATATATATTTAAAATACCTTTCACAAAACTTTTAAGTTTGAGATTCCAACACAATTTTTTAAAAACCTAATATAAAAGTTGACTCTTAAACCTATAACAATTTTTTTTCATTTATAGAATACGGAGACATCCATTTAAATTCAAAATGACTAAAACTAATTTGATTGTAATTCAATTATCAATGAATTATAAGCATAAAAATTTATTTTAGTTGTTTGAAGCAAAGTGTGACAAGGTTCAAATTTGTTTATTTATAGTAGAATTCAATTTTTATTTAGAACAAGACATTTGTTTTCATATCAAATTGATAACACTAGAAAGAAGATTTATTACTCATCACCATCTTACACTACATTCAATCTGCAAATGCTTCAAATTATTGAAATTTCTATTGTAAAAATTGTTGATTAAAATTTTAAAATCTAAATCTAAATTTGAATCTTCTAGAAGTTGAATTTTTTACTAATACTTTTTTAATATTTTTCCTTTTTGAACAAGGAACACCATTTTTGTACAAAACAATTCATTACATGTACTTGTATTTTTTTTCCCTTATGTATGGTATGATAAGAACCAAGTAATTGATCAGTTATCAAATTTATATTCAAAAATTTATCTTTCAAAAACTATCCACTCAAAAGACAGGAACACCCTCCTGGGAATTAGTTGCCCCCCCCCTCCTATGGAAAAAAATGACAGCCCTTGATTTTTTTGGGAAAAAAAATCATGCCCCTCCTACTGCCATTGATTTATATACGGATAAGTAGTACATGTACAAATACATGTATAATACATATATGAATTCGAGTATATATACACGATACGGATACGGATATATACGTTGTACAAATACAGATATTTAATGGATACGCAATGGATATATCCCATATCCATTGCCACTCCCACCCCACCTCAAAATTACAAAAGGGCTGGGAGGGTGGGTGGTGAGGAGAAAAAAAATTTAATTGATTTTTTAAAACTTAACCACAATAAAAATGCATTAGGGGGGTGGGGGTGGGTTAAAAAGAAATTTTAATTAAAAAATAAATCAGGTGGGGGTCTTTTTGAGTGGATGGTGAAGGCGTCCCTCACTATCCACTCAAAAGACAGTATGCACCATGAAGAGGCAGTAACTGCCATTCATTGTCACTATTGCAAGCCATTTAGAAACTCTTGAATTAAGGTGTGTTTTTTCAATCCTATAGCATTGTAGATAATTATTTTCTATTAGAGTGCCACTATTAGATGAGACATACCAACCTTCATATTCTAAAATACTACATAGAATCATTTGATAACTAAATTGTTTGGAATTGTCTAAAATTATCTTAAATTTTTATTTTCACGTTAGATATTTGTGGAAATTGGAGAAGAATTAAGTTTTAACTATAATATCAAGTCATTGTTGTTTTTAAATATTGAAATCAAATTCTTTTTATAAATACTATTATATAATTATTATAGTTTAAATATGTGATTAATCTTAATTTTTTTCTTCAATTTTGTTATATGAATAAAAATATTTATTTTCATAAAATATAAAATATAAATATTCAAGAATTTCAATAAAATATTAAAAAAATATATTAAATAACTATACACTTTACATATAATTTTTTGGAAGGAAACATTTCAATGATGATATAGCTTTGATTTTTTAATTACAATACGACCAAAAAAATTATTATCATTATTCAATCTTTCAAATGAATTGTATATTTTTATTATAAAATAGGTACAAAAAGAAGTTGATGTAGCAAATGATGTAGCAAAAACTTTGGCAAAGGTTTTCTTCAAAGCAAAATTAGCAGAGGTAGAGGCAAAACAAGCTCCAAATAGTGATGCTCTCCTTATTGATCCAAAGGCTACTAAAAAGGCCTTAACGGCTAGGGGAGCTCAAGTAGGAAAAGTTAGTGATGCTATTGCCAAAATTCTAGATGAAACAACAAAGATTGTTTTAGAAATCCACGATGTTGCTACAGTTGCAGCACTTGCTAGTAAAAAAGCTCAAAAGCTTACTCAAGATTTTTTGGTAAATAACATGCTTGCAATATTTATGGTTTTATATATCACTTGGTAGTATGCATAATAGAAGTATGATGGTAAATATACATTAATAGCTAGCATTTATGTAATAAATAAAATGATAATCATAATTTTTTTATGTTGAGCATACATCTAATATACAAAAAAATCTAGTATACATGAGACAATATTCAAGTAAGATGCTTAGAATTTTTATTTATTTAACCCTATGAGGATGAGATGTTCAAATTTCAAAGAATGGATGAGTGCAAATACATTCCAAGCACAAAAGAATACATGTTTTCAATCATCAATTTTTTAGAAGATTCTTGATAGATTCCTTAACATTTATACTGTAGATTTTATTTTGCAAACACTCTATAATTCAAATGATATTGGTAGGTCTAGCCTCAAAAAAGTAGCTTCTTCAATTAAAAAAAGGAACCTTTAAAAACGACCTAGAAAAAAAAATCATCAAAAATCACTATAATTTAACTTAGAAAGAATTATTTTAATAAAAATCACAAATATTTTATCTACAAATGATTTTAGAAGGAAATTTTCAATTTTTGGCTTCAAATTTAATTGAAAATATTGATTTGTGTACTATTTCATATAACAATATGGATATGATCTATAGATTATATTTTACAACTATTGTTTGAGAGTCATTATTAACCCCTAAAGGACCATCATGCGTTTTTTGGCAACATAGAAATTTTAGGCAGGTATGTGTGACTAGAGATTTATATATTTTAGGTTGAAATTTCAATAGAAGGTGGGGACAAGGAATATCTTTCATGTGCACTAAGTTTTATGATATTTGAAAATACAAAGAAGAAATTATGGCCTAATATGTTATTTTTTTCTCCGGCAGGGCAGGCCGGGCAGATTTTTAAAAATCACTTTTTTCAAAGATAAAAATTCAAAATTGATTTTCTAAAGTTATATATACGTGGAAAGTTTTTAATCATTCCATTTTGATCAGTGAGTCAAAAGTTATGAGGAGTTTTAGTCTATGGGCAATTATGAATTCTCTACTCTAAAATAAACTTTGAAGTTCTTTATCTTACTCAAAATTCAATATTTTCTTAAAAGAATAAAATCATAGGATGTAAAATGTTTATTACAACATTTCAACCATTGGGATTAGGATTTTTCAATTCTATAACTAAATTCTTAACAATTTTGTATTTGGATCATTCACTACTTCTTTCTACTTACTAATTTTTTCCTATATGTTGTACAATTTTAAATGATGTGAAATTTCATAAAGCATGTAGCCAACTTGTCTAGGAGAAAGAATCCAAAGAAGAACCTCCATTTTGGACATTTTTTCATAGAAAAGTGAGCTTGTGAAGTGCAGCTGCCCTATTTTTTGCAGGGCCAAAAAATGATCTTAGAGAATTTGAATGCTTATATCTTGCAATACACATGGTGAAAATTTCAGAAATTTTTGCCACATGTTCTCAAGTCAGCATACTACAAGATCTTACAATTACATGTGTCAGAAAAAAAAAAAATTCAAAAATTTGGTACTTGTACTAAAAATGGCTATTTTGGAGCATTTTTGTGAAAATATAGTCAAGGAACTTAAGGGGTTTTAATTATTATTCTTAGTTACATTTTAACATACGTCTTCACAATTTGTTAATTTGGACTACCTTCTAGTCCTTAAGGGGATAAATATTATTTTGTTTTATCAAATTATTTTTCTCTATTAATATTGACAATGTTCTTCATGAAAACTTTATAATACGTAAATTAATATTGAATGAATTTTCTTTTCATAAAAATTATCCTATAAATGAGAGGTTAAATGAATCCAATTTCAGAAACAATATAAATATATAAATAATTTAGTGGAGGTGTTTTTGTCAATGTATTTGGGACAAATACACTAATGTAGATGAAAAAACATGATATCCTTGGACTTAAAAAGTCTATCACTACTTCACTAGTTCAAATCATGTCAAAAAAATCATGGGATTTGAAATGGTGAAATGTTAAATTTATGTTATTTTTAATGCAAATTTAGCATGAAGTCATTTCAGACCATGGTTTTCTCAATGTGGATTTATATTGGTATACAAGCACATTCATATTTTAAATTAGATTGTTTGTTTTGATTGTTTATTTGTTGCATTGAGATTTCTTGGATTTTGTGTTCCCCGGTTGCATTCTTGGGACCTTCAGAAAGTCCTTAGCAAGGAGGGATGGACGGGCTTTATTTGTGACATTCCAACCTACATTGGAAAACTTATAGATTTTTGAGTTATTTTTGGATCTTAAAGTATAGAAATTACTTTACTTTTATTCTGATTGTCACAAGGTACAATAGTTAAAGTTTAAAAAATGGTATGTTAAATAATGACATAAAAATTTGGAGAATGTAAGCCCTTTGAAATTGTAGCATGCAAATGCTAGATATGGAAAAAGAAGAAAAATATTGAACCAATTTAATGGGTTTCATAAAGCAAACTAATTTTTTAAATGAAAAAGAGTGATCCAAAAATGAATTTTCATTAGCTCTATAATATTTGATAAAAATATGTATAGTTGCAATTGAAATGATAAACTTACATTTTGAATAATGTTTTTAGTGAAAATTATTGCACCTAGGAAACATTGCAGTTTTTTCTTTTCTTTTTATACAAAATATTTATATGTATCATAACTCAAAAAATATATAAAGTCTTTCTTCATTTTTGTAATTTTGTTGAAATAAAAACAGATTAAGCATTCGTGTGTTTATTGTAATTACATTCATTGATGTAATCTGAAATTAACTTAAATATTTTTGTGTAAGTTGAAATTTTATATTATATAGAAAATGTGATTGTGATTATCTTGTTATTGTTTTTGAAGCAAACTATTGAAGGAGGTCTTGAAGCAGCTAATCTTTGCAAAGAAGAAGTAGAAAAGGCATTAAAAGTCGCAAGAGAAGCCTCCACAAAAGCAACAATTGCAAGCAATAAATGTTTTACTTTGTTAGAAAATGCAAAAGCTCTTGCCAATGGAGAGCCTCTTCAAGGACCACCATTATTGTTGTTACCTACAATGTCTCAGGTCAATGAATATTTTTGACTGTCACATATACAAATTAACAAAATATGAACTTGATATTTTTAATGTTACAAATTGTTTATGAATAAAACTAATTTTAATTCTTTAAGTACTAAATAAAATAATCATTTTTTATTTATTGAATATTAGAGTGGTATAAATTTGAGTATTCAATGATTGTAATTGTAACCTTCTCCTTCTACTATTAT
The DNA here is from genome assembly GCA_951230915.1 of Antitrichia curtipendula. Taxonomy (NCBI): domain Eukaryota; kingdom Viridiplantae; phylum Streptophyta; class Bryopsida; order Hypnales; family Leucodontaceae; genus Antitrichia; species Antitrichia curtipendula. Next base: position 30,831,361 of record OX579635.1, read on the forward strand.
TTTGTTTCTCAAGTTGCATATCAAATCCAATGGCGTGGTATAGGTTGAGCCAGCTCTTGGTTCTTTAACTGTAGAAGTTGTTAAGCCTCCACCAGACCTTGAACTTACTAAAATAAGAGAGCTTGTAGGTAATGTGAACATTTAAAACAATATCAAAATAGCATTCAATTTTATTTTTATTCTCTTAATTAGAATTAATATTATTATAAATTCAAATAACCATTTATTATGTCGCTATTAAAATGTTAACATGTTGTGAGTTGTGACATAATAACAAAAATCTTGTCGAAATATGTATTTACAGAATTGATTAATAACATTTGGGAAGAGTTAGAAAACAAATATCTGACAACAATACAAGAGGGATTTAGGCTTTTGATATATGAAAGGGAGCGAACTATTCCATTTGTTATTGAGGTATGTTGTTCTTCTTCTACTTTAAAAGTAGAAAAATTTATAAATATAATGTACAACTAATTTTCACTTAATTAATATAGCATTTGCTGATAAAATTCATAAAAATTTGAAAACTAAAACCAAATGCAATTATAAAAAGCAATATATTGCTGCGTTTCTAAAATTTTAGATATAATTTTGATTTATAAAAATTCTGTAAATAAAAATGCATACAGGCAAAAAAGAATTTTGTTGAATTATTGAAAGAAGATAACGGAAAACAAGAGCTCTTTGAAGATTTTCAAGTATTTTTCAAGTCCCAAATATAAGATAATAGTTGTGCATATTAAGCTTAATTTATCTGATAATTTATATTTTATGATAATAAATTTCTTCAATAACTATTTTTTTGGTAAGGAACGATGGAATAGAGTAGAGCTAAAACATCGTCGTGAAAAAAAATTGTTAAAAAGAATTTATGAAGAGGGGATTAAATTTGGTGAAAGTTTGCGTATATTAGCTTCTGAACGACTTCAGGTCTATTCACAATTCATTAAATATATTTAACCATGCTATAATTTCAATAATCAGTATTAGATTTAAATGGAAAACAGTTCTAAAAATGAATTCTTATTTTTTTTGGAAAGAAATGTAAATATAATAAATAATTTCTCTAAGTATTTTCAATCTTAGCGTTTGTTGAAGAAAAAAAATTTCTAGAAAATTAAATATTTTGTGGAGATGTATAGACTATAGTCTTGACTTATGATGAAAATTTTGCAAACCTTTATTTTTAGAAAGAATTTTCAATTTCAATTCTTCTGTAAAATTATGTCCAATTTCATTTTGACATTGACATTTCTTTTTGGCTTTTCTATTACAGAATGGAAAACAAGTGGAACAACAAATTTTAGAAGATTTATTGAATGAGCGAACATCAACTTTTACCTCCATTTTCACCATACTTGTGCAAGCAGAGGTATTTAAAAATCAATGCAAATAGTAGTGTTAATATTGTTGAAATTTTTTAATATTTTATATACATATAATTTATTGTAAAGAAAAAGACATTAAATAATTCATTAGTAACAAACTCATATGAGCTACAAACAAACATTACATGTTCACATAGATTAATCTCATTTTTTTTTCCATATGCATCAGTTGGATAGGCATATTGAATCTTGTGGTTTGCTATATGAATACGACATAAAAAAGGTGGGCTCTAAATTCTCTAAGCAATTTTGGTGCAATTTGTCAACTATTAAAAGACAATCAAGATGGAGAGTTGTAACACCTAAATGGTTAATACCTTTAGAAGGTTCTTATCCAGAGTTCTACATGGTGAGTGGTACTATTCAATAGCTTTACAGCCTTTAACAACCTTTTTCTATTATTTTCAATTTTTTGAGTTGAATGTAATAATTTGCCTATTTGAAGTTCACAAAAGGTTGGTCACTTATTATTAAGAATTCTTCAAAAAATATACAAATTCTTCAAAAAATTCTTCAAAATTCTTCAAAAAATATACAAATAATTTTTTTTACTCGATAATTCACAACTATACTATCATTGTAGGTGTTGAGTGAAGCCCTATCAAAGGCATCAAATTTAATAGATGTCATTGCTGGTAGAAAGAATGGAGACAAGAAATTGCAACCACGTAAACAAAAGACAAGAAGAATGAGTGGTCGTCGCAGTACATGGATGAGAGCAATAGATCCCACTTTTCGGGAAATAATCCATCTTGATCCAGATGTAAAGCCTATCTTCTCTTGTGAACATCAAATTTTTTGCTATCGGCTTGAATTACTAGGTAAATTATGAACCAACAAATAAAACTTTCTCGATCCAATTTAACGTATTACTAGACATATTATCTACTTTTATTATTATTGATATAGTATATCATGATAAGAGAGGAGAACACATTAGATGATTTTTGGGAGGTCTGGAGGGCCGTTTCGGGCCTGTTCTCGGCACTGTTCTCCCGGCAGCAAAAGAACAGCCGTTGTCAAAAAAAAATCTTAAAACCTTAAAATGGAAAAACAAGATGATGAATTTTTATTTTTTTTCAATTTTTTTTGTATGACGTGGCAGTCGCTCAGCCACGTCACGCAGCTGCTACGGCGCAGTTCCAGACAGTTTCAAAGTTTGGGAACCCTGGGGAACTCACAACCCTCCACAGGGGCTGAAAAATATGTAATGCAAGTTGCAAATGGATATAACAAATATAATTTAATTTCACAATTAATAATTAATAACAATATAAATAAAAATAAGTACATAAATGATCTCAATAAGAGATTAATTATAGAAAAAATTAACAAACAAGAAGGTCAACATCGTAGTTAAATAATTCATCAAATTAATATAATCACTAACAAATTACATAAAAAGATTAGAATTTGCTTAAGCAATAAGTTAAATCATACCGTACCGAGTTATTGTAATTATGTGATTTAATATTCACAAGTCACCATTCATAACCTCCTAGTAGTTGCTAATTTTATTATTTATATTTATTAATGAATGTCATCCTTTAACATCATACAATGACAATGACAATGAGCTCAAAAGAAGCGAATATGAAATTTCACGGTTAATTTCTCCCCTCCCCTCATTGAAAAATCAATAGCCATTGATTTAAGAAAAAAACTCCGCCCCTTCCAATACCTTTAATTTTTTGGAATTATCAAAGCCATGGATGTCAAACAAATAAACTTGGTCGTCCAAATATGGATACGGATACTAATATGGGTACGGATACAAATATGGGTAAAAGTATGGATACGGATGCAAATATAGAATTTGATTACAGATATATCCCATATTGATTGCATTGGAACTACTTCTGAAAAATACAAATAGGGATAGTGGTGGAGGGGGGGGGGGGGGGAGGGATTAAAACATATAATAATTCTTATTTAAATGAAAACTTGTGATATTTTGGGGGGGATTAAAATACATAATGGATAATTAAAAAATATATTTTGAGCTCATTGTGATAGTTTATCTCAATGACAATGAGCTCAAAAAAGGTAGTAATTGCCTTACACAAATATTGATGAAGTATGGAATGCATTCAAATATTTAAGAAAGTAGAATTTTTTATTTAATTTTACTTGATGAATTATTTTGATACAAAATCTAAAATCTAAAATTTGCATATTATTATTTTCAATGTAACAAATCAACCTCCCATTGTTATTTTGAGTTGTACTAGCTATTTTTCTTTATTTCCCATATTGACACTATTTTGCCAAGTACCAAGTCCTATTTTTTCTCTAATTTCTACTTCAAATAGAAATTTTATAGATTTTTTACATGTTTATATTATGATGTTTCAAGTTGCAACTAAGTTGTTTTTTCCAATTCCACTAGCTAATAATGAACTAAGTAAAGCTTCTCCCCCAAACAATATACATCAAAGTAAATCTATGATACTCCCACAGGTCCCAACAAGAAAACACAAATTTATTTTGAGACAAGGGAGTAACAAATCTTCTATACATTTAATTAGGTTGATTGTTTTGTTCGTTTGAACATTATGGTGAGATCTCCAAAACTATGTCCCTTAGTTGTGTTTTTTTTACTATTGGAAAGCCTTGAACAAGGACAGATGCATGGTATTTGCTTTGTGACGTTCCAACTTAAGATATAGAATTTCAAAGTTTTTATAAATTTATAAAATTATAAAATTATTTTTACTTTATGTATTTTGTATTTTATTTTGTTGTGGCAACGCCATAAGGCATACTAATATTAATTGTTGCATGGCTTGTTATTGCAGCAAAAATTGCCTGCAAGTACCTGGCAGATCTGCAACCTATTTGTGATGGAGCTTGGGGTCAAATGGATGATTGGCTAATGAAATGTTGTGATGTAAAGATGATTTGAGAATGTATTTATAACTATAATTGGATTTAAATTTTGGTATAATTTATTTTTTAATATGAAAAGTTAGTTACTTAAAAAAGCATATAGTTGTAAATAGTAATATCTTATTATATTTTTATTTTTACAAAGTTATTTGATCATTTCTTCAAATTAAAATGTTTTGGTGATGGTTTCTTGATGTATTATTTTCTAATTAGTTGGTAGTTTATTTTCTTAGGATGAATCATCTTTGGTTGAAGAAATTAGATCCGTAATTCTTGAAGCTGCTCAAGAAAGTACTCCATTGTGGTATTGTGTAAGAATGGAAAGTGAATTTAAAGTTGAGGAAGAAGAAATTACAAAGGTGAGTGTTTTCTAAATTACAATTTGTATGTATTTACATGCATTTTTAATTATAAACAAAATGGGCATAAAAATTTAAACTACATAGTTGACAATATTTTTTTGTTTTAGGGTGCTATACATTTGTGATTACCATATGAATGTAAAATATAATGAAGTAGTGATTCAAGATTAAGAAAATTTAAGTTCTACCATTATAATATAAAAATTATAATGCAATGCATTTTGAAATCATATGTGTTTATTTTTGTAGATTGTGCGCATTCCACTAGAACCAATTATTGATTTGACACCATGGCACATAAAAGTGATGGAATCAATTGTCAACACCTTTAAAACCTTTAGCAGTAAGCCAATCATATTTTTCAATAGAAATCTAATGACATTTTTCATAATTCAAAGTTTTGATATACTAAAAACTCCATGAAATATTTTGTGCAATAATATCTATATAATTAAACTTTTGTAGAAGTATCCATGAGCTTATTTGATAGAATCAATATTGTTTGCATTTAGGACTCAATTCTTTTTTCTTAGATTTCAAAATTTATTGTAAGTTTTTAATTAAAAAAAATTAATTTCATTAATTTTGCATTATTAATTTTGATTGCACTTTGAAATTACCACATCAAATTCTTGCACTTACTTGTTATTCTTTTTCAAATACAGTTACTTCCTTGGTGAAAAATAATCATTTTTAGATGGCAATCCAATGTCAAAATGCAATTATTATGCTCCTTCCATAAATTTAGCCTAATTTAAACAAAATTCTATCCCTCTTGATATATTAAAAAATTGAAGGTTCAATTTTCTTACATTATAACAAAAAAAATTCCATGATACCTTTTAAATAAATAAAATTTTGTAGCTATAAACAATATTTAATAAACTGTTGTAAATTTTTTTTTATTAATGCATTAAGATAGGGCACCATTTCCAACTATGGTTTCTCAATTATAACCAATGATGTACATATAAGCTATGTATTATATTGTTGAAATATTATTTTCTAACTAATTTATTTAATATTATAAAAACAATTAAAAGCAAATCATCTACCAATGGTGATTTTTAACTACTAGATTGAATTTTATGGTTCTAATGTTTACATAAATGAATGTTTTTAATTTCAACTAACAAGTTTAAAACAACAATTTTTTTATGAAATATTTATAATGAAAATATTACTATTACTATTACTTTAAACATTCTTTTATATTGTCTCTATTGCACATTTGCTATGAAGTGAATTAATAAGGTTTTCAGTAAAATTATCATTTTTGAATCATCTTTAGACATTAATTTAGAATATAAATGATAGGATGACAACTCTGTAGGTAGACTATTGAAAAACCTATCCATTCATTAAAGTTGTCATGAATTTAATAGTTTAACAATAATGAACACCTTCCAAAAGTTTATAATTATAAACAGATACTACCATAACATGTAGTAGTAAATAAATCTTTTTATATATCATCGAGTCTTTTGTTTATGAATTACATCATGTTTACAAGTCTTATCTACAATACCTTCTTTAATGCTTAAAATAATCTCAAAACAATATAAACTTATTGCTAATCTGTTAATTGCATACAATTGGCAAAAAGATTGGCAAGAGTCCAAAATGTAAAGGAAGCTAATTGTATATTACTGTAGCAATATAGAATGATTATTGATCAAAGTTGAAATTGCACATATTCAATAAATAAATAAAATTCCTATTTAATTCTCTTGCTTATCAATACCACATGTTTTAGTAATTTAAATTATTATTATTTTTTTATTATTTTGTTTAATTTTAACAACTTCAAGTCTTTTAAGGACATGTGACCTTCTAATATGTACCATGTAAAATGAAAATATCCAATACAATCTTGTGATAGTTAACCCTTTAGTTAGAGGGCCTAAGTCCTTTGCGGCTGTATAATATATTATGAATTTGGTGGTATTTGATCATAAAAACATTGACCAAATACTTGCTAGTACAAAGTAAATTATTGATTATGATAGTACACAAATAACAATGCGTCACAATTCATATATTAAAACACAATTGAAAAATTATAATGCTAAATACGGGTTGTATAGAAGGACCCAAGGGCCTTTCAAGGGTTAAATGTAGAACGAAGATTATAGAATATTACAAACTTCCTTGTTTACATTTTTTGGATTTTTATTTCACAGTTTTCTACCAAATTTTGTTAAAATATGTCAAAATTCCATTAAGTTAAAAAAATTCTAACAAATTTTAATAGGTTGTAACAAAATTTGCCAAAAAGTAAAACATAAAATTGTATAAGATTCTTTCAACAATTTTTTTGTTAAAACCTATTAATATTTGTTAAACCTATCATGTTTTTAATAAGAGTAATAGAATTTAACAATATCTAACACAAGTAATGTCAAAAAAATAAATTCTAAGAAAAATAAATTAACAAAATCTAATGTCAATAGGGGAGATTGTACTAGTAAAAAGAACTTAACATTTATTGCAATTAACATACACGTATTTTTTTCACTATCCTTGGATATCCAATCAAATTTTAATGTATTTTCTATAGATGGCTTTGGAACAATTGGAGATGTCACTAAAGCAACCTTAAGTGCTATTGATTATGTACAAATTATGTGGAAGAATGCTCCACAAAATAGCAAATATCCTCGACTTCCTCGATACAAAAGTAGGCGCTATGGACATTTTCAACATTGGGCAAACTTAACTTATGATATCATTGAGGTGATGAACACACCAAAAATCAAATCAAATTTGTGCAATTTTGGAAATCTTGGAAAAAATTACGAGGAGTTTCATTTGTTGCAATCAATACTAATGCCACTACAAATGTCTAAGCATGAGATGACTATATGGTTTAGAATTGGGATTAATGATTGATTAGGTGTTTTAGTTTTCAATTTTTAAACTCGCTCATATTTTTTTAGGTTCAAAAAATAAAATAATAATAACATAAATATCTCTTTATGATATACTTGTAAAAACTTAAAACATTAAATTTATTATAATCCCAGTTAATATTTCATATGATTGTCAAGATCAATATTTCATGCCAAATATTTAATTAAATATGAAAAAAAATTGAAAATACTGAAATAAAGAATATTCTTTCAATATTTATGTTATCACCTTATAAGAAAATAAATTTTTGAGAATATAATTTTCATTACATTTTGACATCTATTTTTAGAATTTGCTTGACCTTGATAGTCATGTACTATAGTATAACAATAACAATATGGCTGTTTATTAAAAACCTTGCTATTAATACATCATCTCAATATATGGGACTCTGGTTGTTGTACAAGTGCAGCAATCAAAGAAAAAAAGTGATAATGGATTCGAAAGCATGATTGAATGGCGAGGCTTCCTTGTATCTCTTGCAGATGCACATTTTGATTATATCATTTCAGCTGCAACAATAGAAGATATTGTACAAGCTCGTACAGGTATAATTATTATTTTAAACAAATTTTTAATGTTTTATTGGATGTCACTCTAAAAAACTTTCCTCCTTGAATATGTCTTTAGGAATTGTAGCAAAATGTATGATGGTACCCAACTATTAAGATTGGCACTTTATACCAAATATTTAGTTAAGGTTAGAAATCAAATTTGACAAATGTTAAAAATAAGAATATTTCTTCAAAAATATATATTTCCATCTTGCAGAAAATAATTAGAAAAAATCCCTAACATTCTAAAATTGATTTTTAGAATTGATTTTTTGCCGACCATAGTAATTAAGTACAATAAGACTACATATAAAATTCAGTTTTAAAACAAGGATGGATAATTGAACCTTCTTTTTTGTTCTTGTGTAAGAAGGTTGTATAAGAAGTAATACCCATAAGATGCACTGCTTGCATCTTTTGGGCACATAATAAGCCAAAACTTTAGATTTAGAACAAACAAACTCTACATTCAATTTTTTTTAACAAGTCTTTTATTTCCATGCGACACATTTTTATAATGAAGTGTGTCTATTTTGTATTAACATTTTTTTTTCTTGTCAGATTTTTTTATGGTTGTAACAAACAAACAACCAGGGGATCCATCAGAAGACTGCATTACATTAGATGACTTTTTGAATATCCAACTTTGGTTTGATAAAAAAGATGGTATGCATTATTAGATGCAAGCAATATTTGGTTAAATTCAACATTATGTTAAATATTATTAAACTAGTTTCATATCAAATATTCAATTAAGGATTGTTTTTGTAGAATGTTGACTCACTAAGAAAAATATTCCCAAGAAGACCTACAATGGATTTAATTTGTCGAGAGGATCTTCATGGGGATCATTTTTTAGTTTAAAGAGACTATATTTCCAACAATAACAATAATAAATCTCAACTATAAATTGTAGTTAAATTGTTATAAAACAAAATTTGCACTCTGTAATTAATTTAAATTTATGGAAAAATAACATATATAAAGGTAATTATTTTTCTTGAAAAAATCAATTTTATATTTTCATTACTTAAGTACTAAGCATTGCATTAAATTATTGCTTTGGTTCCAAATTTTGAAAAAAAAGTATAATTAATTTATATTATTGCTAGTCTTACTTCCAAATTATTGTTGTATTGCTATACTCAAGGCTCAACAATGTGCTACGAGACGCCTTTAGTAGACGTGTAGGATTTGGTCTAACTTCAATGCTATCTAGATGTAGTCTCTTGTGATTGCGTCTAGATTTAGCCATACAATTATTTGGAACAAGCAAAGGTCTCTTCTATGTACTTTTGATTAGACTTTGCTTTTCTTTATCTTTTTGTCCCTGCCTTTGGGCTTGGCTGCTTTGTACTTTGGTGTTTTACAATGGAATTTTTATTTGTTTAAAAAAATAAAAATCTAAATTATCGATAATGTTTTAATACTTATAGAAATGTTGAACTTTTCATCAATGTGTAATGAAGATGAAAATAAATTCTTTTCAATAAAGATTAAAAAAAATAGTATATGTAGGCTTTTGAAAACAAAATTATAGAAATCCTTACCCCTAAACGACTTTGGGGTAAGAATTTTTTCAAATATGTAATAATATTGAACATCCGTAAAATTTATGACACATGTTTTAAAATACTTATTATAATTCAAGGTAATGATTAAATGTAGATGAATTTCATAGCAAAGGTGGACAGGGACATTTTAAACTAATATCATTAGTTTTATATTCTCTATAATTAACTTGGTAGGAAATATTGATTTCTAATTATATATCACACTTGCAATTTAAGTTTTTTTTAATATGATTGAAAATTCATTCTAAAGAATTTTTAATTGAAATTTAGAAGAGATGAACTTCTTAAAGACTTTAAGCTACCATTTAAAAATAATTAAATGTTTTGTTCATTATATATTGCATTGAAATTTGCAAATCAAACTTCCTTCAATGTGCATTCCCCAAAGTAGAAAAATATTTTGGTGGTGTTTTTTAAATACACAATTGTCTTCATTAGAGTTTTAAAAATAATCAAATTTATTTAAAATAATATTTTTTTCTGTATTTCAAAAAATAAATATTAAAATACTTCCTTTTTTGAAAAAATTTAAGTTGTATTTGGATAACTATTCTATACTTGATCTTCCTATGGTATAAATTTTTTAAAGATCTATTTACTATAGCTTCCTAGCAACTTGGTCATAAAATAAATAATTAAAAAGGTGCCTAATTTTTTGAAAAATTAGTGACCTAATTTGTCTACATGTATAGCCTAATTGATAGAAATTCAACTTGCTCCACACAATCTTGCATCTCTTTTTTAACAATTACTATAAATATACAATGCTAAATTTTTTGCCTTTCTATTTTGACCATTCTAAAGCACAACATCTCACAATCAAAATGTATCTCTCATATACAACAAACCTTAAAACTTAACAAAACCTTGACACAAGATGTAGAGAATTTAGGATTTGGAAGTCAAGGCAAGGGTTTAGACAAATGCATCTGCTTTAGATGAAAGTAGCAACAACCATCCCAAAATTGTAAGAACAATTTGGATGAATGCCTAATTTATATTATTTTTAATTTAAAGCTTTTTCATTTTTCATTTTTATTTTTTGGATTGCCTAACTATTTTTTGCACTTTAATTAATTATTAGGCAAAAAATTGCCCAAGTTACTAGGAAGCTACAATATTGGTGTTATATATTTTTTTTTAATTTAATACAAAAAATATAGAATATTAGGCTAGAATCCAACAAATAATACAAGTTTTTCTTGCTAGTGGGTTTAGAGTTCATTTAGATTAAAACCTACGTAAATTTCAAAAAGAAATAAGGACAATCGTATCGCATCTTTGATAGGCTAATGTAATTGATAACTCTTTTCTTCTATACCTTTTGTAAGTTCATTTGACACATAAGCTTATAGTTTGTTTTGTCAATGTTTTTAAAATTATATATATACCTATTTGAATGAAAGTTTTATTAAACCAAAGACAAAGAATAATTATTATTGTTTGTGGAACATTTTGAATGACGAGTTTGTTGAAGGTAGTTCTACTAGTTAAGCCATTTAGACACAAACAACCAATCCTACAACAGAGTAGACAATTGATGCAGGATTGAAAACAACCAAAATCCATCTTGTGGGATATTTTGCAATTCTATATGAGTTTCATGTTCGATGACAAATTTTGATATAACAATTATAATGATCCTTCATAATAGTACAAATAATAGATGCATTTGACATTATGGATAAATTTAATATTTTTATAACAGAGCATAAATTTGAAGATCTTGAAGGCATTGAAGACACTGATAGCGACAATCCACCAGATGAAATATATGATTTAGCAAAATCTTTAAAGACTTATGTGTTTTCCTTATTGGAAAGAAGTAGTCAACAATGTAAACACAAGAAAAGTGGCCTTCCTTGGCAAACACTACTATTGTATCTTTGTCGTGATGCGTGTTTTGAAATTGCACTTCGCAAAGCTTTTACTGTTCTTGCAAATACTATGTATGTCATTTCAAATTTAAATGGATTATTAATCTCATTTTTAACATATTGAAAAAATTATACAATTTTAAGAAAAAATCACCAATTTTTAATTTCAAAGGCTTGAATTTATTGCACATGGATTCCAAAAATATTCAAAATGGGGTCATTCATTAAAACAATTAAAACAATTAAAACTTAAAGACCTTGCCTTTTGAGTTTGTACGTAAAGGACCCCTTGGTGTAAAAAAATACAATTCTTAGTATATACTCAGAATCATATACATATAATAATTTAAAATAATAATATATAATAATATATAATAATATATAATAATGTATAGTAATAATAATAACAATAATAATAATATTCAAAGACTTCTAGGATTAAAATTTAAAAAATAACAAAGGCATGTGTTTCTTACATAACTCTTAAAATTTTATTTTTTTAATTCATCTCTTAATATGGTGCAAACTTGGATAAAGTAATTTGTTAACTTAAAATACGACCTTCATAATTTATCATGGCATAATTTTATTTTACAAGTATTTGATCATATTAAATGCAGGTCACCCGATGAAGCACAACTGAATCCTGAAGAATTAATTCAAGTGTTATATCCTAGTGGAGTTGATGGTGCTATACAAGCCGGTTGCATAACATGGACCGTTGCTGACATAGAGGTTTATATAATTTGACCTGTACATGTTGGATGTGAAAACTAAATAATTCTCTTGACTTTTGATGGTGCCAAATATGAATAATTTTTATGCATTATATTTGCAGGAGCACTTACATTATTTAAAATTGTAATATATTCCATAGAATTAAAAAGAATTAAAAATGTAATAGCAAATATAAAATTTACGTCTACTGGATTGGAAATTATTCTACATTTAAAAAATAAATTTAATTCATTCGTTCATCCATCCATCCATCCTTTATTTGAAAGACATACCAAAGTTTACATGTACTTATATGTGTGGTTTTAGGATGTATTATTTAGAGCAAACACTGAAAAAACTACACCATTTGTAGAGCCTAAAACTGTTCCTTCATATGTCAGCAGCGATTCAGAAGTACAATATGAAAAGGTATAATATATACAGAGAGTTTTTTGTTTATTTTGATGTAAAAAATAAATAAAAATTATTTTATGTTATTTTGACATTATAATATTGGATTTTAAAATAGTACATGAAGATTTTTTTATTGATTTAAAATGAAAAAAAATCATTTATTTATCTTATCTTATTTTATTTAATTAAAAAATATGTATTTTTCAATAAGAATATTGATAGAATTTAATAAAAATTTACTACATGTAATGTATTTTAGGACACTATTGAGCAGTTCTTTGAGAGTCGAAGTAGTAGCCACGAGTCCCAAATGAATGAAATTGAAATTGGCACCATTGAAGAATTTTTATCGAACGTTCCAGATACTATTATATCTTCTTCTGAGAAAACTCTCTCGCCGCTGCAAGAGGCAGAAGAAGAGCTTCAATTTCGTCCTCAAACACCTAAGCTTTTAATTCCTGAACGACGACTCACCGTCGAAGATTGCATCAAGCTCAATGCTACGACCAAACTTTGTGGGGCTCTTGCAGCTACCTTTCAACAACATTCAGTGCATGTCATGCAAATAGCACCTGCTAAAACCTGAATTTGGCAGCGATCCTAGCATGTGAGCCTAGAAACGTGAGCCTAGAAACGTGAGCCTACGAACCTTGAGCCTACAATAGATGGAAGTAGGTGTTCTACAATTGTTGAAGGTGCCTATAACATATGTACCTGTAAATATAAGTATCCTAAAACCATGGAAGGTGTTTATAACATAGAGACCTATAACATAGGCATTTACAACACATGTATTTGTAACGTAGATATCCTATAATATAGGTGCCTAGATTCCCAAGCTCATGTGCTCAAGATCCTAGGCTCACAAGCTAGCAATCCTCATTTCTGGAACCTTCAACCTACCAATTGTTGGAGAATTAAAACACTTTGAGTTCCTTATATTATAGACCATTGGTTTAATGACTTTAATCAATGAAAATTCTTGATATCTTATATCTAGTGATGATCTGTTGGCTTCAATTCTCTTATATTTTGAAAGCAATTTAATTTATTTTTTATCAATGGATCGTGTCCAATTGTTTTTTCTAAAGAAAATTGTACAAATATTTTAAGGATTTTTATTAAATAAATAAATTTGTAGCATACTAGTAAATATAGTGATTAATAAGGAGAATTTTTATTTATTTGTAAAACTAAAATTTATAAATAAAGTACATAAAACATTTTGAATCAAAATAATTCAATAATTCATCTTATTGTAGTGAAATTAATATTGATTTTTTTTAATATTATAATAAAAGTATGTGACAATTTTTTCAAATCTTACTTGTTTATTTGAGTTTTTAATATAAAAAGTGCTATAATTATTCTACAGAAATCTTTTTAGGATTAAAGCATGAATCATGTTTGTAAAATTGTGATGTTTAAATTAGAATGAGACTATACAAGATTTAATTATGTGTTTTTTATTTCTACAAAGAAAAATATTTAAATTTAAGATTTATAAATGTTAAAGATGAATTTATTTATTTTATTGAACATATATTATATTAAATGAAAAATAATTTAATTTTGAAATTATATATCATAGTAGTTTAAATTGCAATGGATTATATCAAATGTGTTTGGTATTTGTAGATATTTTGTAAAATAATTTTGTACACTAAATTATACATGAAAATGTTCTGAAGTAAAAAATCTTTAATCTCTTAAATTGTTTCTATACAAATACATTTAGGAATATATTTATTTAAAAAATAATTTCATCTATTCATTTGGATGACTAGATGAGTTTGATTAAAAAAAATCATCTAGTCATTTTGGAAGAAGTTTATTTTTATCTTTCAAGCTTTTATATTGGGCAGTTCCATGCTTGCATTCAAAATTTTCCTTGATTGAAGTGATTTGATGACTTAATCCCAAAGAAAAAAAGACTTGTAAATGGGTTAATTATTTGACTATTTTTCAAATTATTTGATGAAAAATTCAAATATTCAAAATTTGGATATTATTCTACACTAGAGGTGGGCTTTTGTTTCTTTCTACAGGTAAATGTCCATATTGTTTAAAAAAGACAATATGAGCATTCGGGCTTTTGATTTTCTTAGTGTCAAAAAATACAATAAATAAACAAATTGCAAACTATAGAGCCTTCAAAAGAAAGATTCTAGTGTATTGCAATCCAAATACAATGCAATCATTACTATCATGATTATAATTTGTTTGATTTATTGATGATTCTACTATTGATTATTGGTGTCCTAGTCATAAGAATCTCTCTATTTTTGAGTTAGGGCCACTTCACACTATGGCCAACCAAGTTGAGAGGCCGTGCCCAAACTTTGGATGAGAGTCCAAAGAAATGCCCATTAAAGAGCCCATTTCGTTGAACTCTCGACCATAATTTGGGCACAGACTCTCAATTTAGACGGCCATAGTGTGAAGCCTCCAAAGGCCAAGCCCAAAGTCCAAACCTCACCCATGTGTCAATTTTTTCAAGCAAAAGATAAAAAAAACATGAGAAAGGAGTTCCAATTCCCAAATGACCTTGGAAAAAAAATCACAGCACATGCTCTTACTATCAAACAAGGAATATGAAGGATATAGTTGGAATAGAAGGGTGGCATTGGCCATTGAAGGGAAGTAGGTTAAGGGAACTAGGGTCATTGAATGCAAAGACTCCCCGTTGCAATGGTGGAGACTAGGTTTCAAACCCCAATAACAAATAACAAATAACAAATAGAACTTTTATCTAGAACATCCTCTTCAGGCGTGATTCTATCTATTCCCTATTGCTTAGTTTCCATTTCAATATTCTATCTACAGACTTTTAACTTAATATTTTGGTGGAAATATCCTAAATTTGTGTTTGGACAGTAAGTTTATATATGTATTTGTTTCACAATTTTTGTCATAAGAGACAACTCTAAGAAGTTTAAAATGTCAGATCTTATCATAATCATTTTTTCTGCCATTAATATGGTTGAAAAACTAATATAGCCTCATAAGTGTTAAGTAGAGTAGTGCTTATAGCTATCTATAGTCCAAGTTTTCTCTAAAAGATTATCCTAAAATAGTGGTAGGATAAAAGTGGAACCCTATTTTTTTTCAGGAAGTGTAAGATAAAATATACTCTATTTTTTTCCAGGGGGAAAGATATATGATAAATCATATCCTATTTTTTTCCAGACATGTAGTAGTAGAGGAAATAAGGATAAAACAAAATTATATTTTTCCATTTAAAACTAGGAGTATAAAATAATACCTTATTTTTTTCCTTAAATCTAGGGATATGTTCAATAGAATGAACTATTATCTTACTTTTGCAAGCTATGTAAATTTAGGAGAAGGTAAACATATACAACATAAAATCTTATTTTTTGTCCAAAACATATAACCATTACTTCTAGTTGTCACATCATACAAAATATATGGTTTAACAAGGTAACCCCATATTTTAAGCTCAAAAAAATGTATAAATCCTATCCAAGGTACTTAGAACTCAAGACATCAAGAAATTTTCCACAAGATGTAATTTTTTGCCAAAATGAATACTTGCTCTAAGAGGATGTGGCCCTCACCTGTGCCCATCCCAAGAACAAAAACAAGCCAATGTCAAGTTAGTGAGGTGCAACGGGTGTCTATAGACCACAACACGTGTTATTGCTTTCACAAGGGGCAAAATAAACATAATAAACAAAAAAATCCAAATGTATGAAAAAATCTCTGAGAAACTCCTCTGAACCTGATTGTTGGTGGCATTCTGAGATGCTTGAGATGATGGCATGATGCCACTAGTAATCCACAAAACACTATTATGATCAAGCAGTTTGAACAGTGTGTCCAAAATAGCACAGGCTAGCTAAACTGTAGCTTAACCCTCAAGAAAAGCTAATTGGACTGCTTAATGTATCCTGAAGTTAACGGGTAGCTGATCACTCCTTGCGTTCCACTAACCGCCAGCTTGTTTTGTAAATGCAGGGACAGATTGTTAGACTGTCAGCTTCAACGGTGTTTTATAATAAAAAAATCCCATCCATCTGCCATCCTGGGTGATTCCTTGCCTTTCAATTTCGGCTAGCAGAGCCATGTTGCTGCAGTGTGTCGGGACCCAAATCAATATGCCTGTGCGTTAAGGTAGTCTGCTCTTAAAGCGACCATTTAAGAACTGATTACCTTTTTGAGGAAGCCAAAGTCCTTGAAACAATTTTCAGTAAATTTTCATAGGAAGAAAAATGGAATTGGCATCTAACCCAAGTCGTTTCATATTTTTTGAACCTGCGTGGAATTAGTTACGAATTTTTGAAGTCGAAATGCAGTGGTCACTAAAAGCGACCACCTCCTGAAATGTACATTGCTAGTACATCGAAGAAAGCAAAATGTACCTCTGTGTCATGATCGCTTTTAGAACATGAGCGCTTTTAGAGCAGACTACCTTATTTGATGGTAGGACTTAATGGCTAAATGCCTTGCCTCACGTCATATCTTGACCATAGATCTAATTGCCATTTGCTTTTAATCAGTCTTTGATAAAATAGTTAACCAAGTCTTTGGCCTTGTGTGAAGGAACCATAAGTTCTGGTTTCATTCGCTTGTGTGTAAGGGAAACATACTTTCTGGTTTAATTTCAAAGCACTTATGTTGTTTGACCCAAGTCATAAATGTAGAGTCACTAATTTTTGGTTACAGACTGTAGCATAAAACAAAGCACTCTATGGAATAAGGTTTAATTGCACATTGAGGATCTAATACTAAGTGCTTAATAAAGCCTAAAATTTTTTCGATTTTATTTGTGTGACTAGATATCATTGCGTCATTTTTCAATAAAAAATCCTTAGCCTATGTGAAATAGGGCTTATTTTAGGATTTTGGCATACCATATGTCTTTAATTCTAGCATATTTGAATGAGCTCATTGTCATGAGGGCTTTTTTTTTTTTTTTTTCAGTTTATGGGAATGGATGAAAAGGCGATATTGAATTTGTATTCGAAGTTCAAGTGGTGACTTCTTCTACTTTTGGGGACTTTTAGATTGGCAATCACGGGAAATCTTTCAAAAAGTATTTGACGATTTCATAGTAGGCACTTAATTTTTTTAAGCAAATAAATTGTTGGAGCATACACATTTTGGGCGAATTTAAAAATTTTGTACAAATTTGTTGGCAAAATGTGCTTACGATACCTAGTATTTCTTTCAGTTAGAAAGATAGTGCAATCTACGAATGTGGCAATCCCTTCGGCAATGAACTAGACCTGCACCCATCCAAACCCCTCTCCGATGCCAAAGTAAGAAAACTATGGAGGGCAATGAACAACATATTTTTTTGGAACACCATTTGTTTTTTCAACACCATATTTTTTTTGGCACCACGGTGCAACATTGCACTGCTCAGTTCTGTAGTTTCCATTCGCAAAATTAGTATACACCTCTGAAAACTAGATTGTCAAACATTTTGCCACGTTTGCGGATGAGACAGACCACCCAAAACTGCAAACATAATGTATGTGGAGGAAAGTACCTGTAGACAAGCAAAGTATGGAATACAATAACCTGCACCCACCCCATTACCCCTCCAATGCCAAAGTGAGAAACCTTCGGTCCAAGTCATAGAGAACTCAAAGCTTACACATTGGCAACAACAGACATGAGGCGTCGAAATGGGAGTTCAACCTTACAGTATCTAACAAGCCAAACCAACTTACAAATGGAACGCACAATCGTATATGCCTCTGCAAACGAACAAAGAAAACCATTATACAACATTTGAACAAAGAACACCATTATGTAGAATTTGAGGGCAACAAAACTTTTGTACCCGAGGATCTCTTTAGAGCTTCACACAGACCTCCTAGAAATCAGACTCCACCTGCCAAAAAGCTTAAACTGATGCAATATACAATCTACTCAAGTATACACAACCATGCATCAGAAATGCACTCTTGCAGCCAAAGCATAAGCAAATTCAAAAATTACGATAAGAAATTAAGAACGTCCAACCCTGATGTGAACAACAATCACAAAGGGAAATACAAAATGGAATCTGAGGGCAATAAAAATCTTACCCAAATCAGTCTAAAACAACACTCTACCTGCCGAATTGGTTGTGCAGACAAATGCACTGCACCAAACTAACTGCCGCATATTGCTACGCTCCCTGGCTACTGAAAGTCTCTTGCACCCGCCCCGATTTTAACTAGATGCTTGCTAGATACCGGCCTCTCCCTCCAGAAAAAAACCATTCATCAAAAACCTTCTGGTAAGAGAAGTTTTGAAGCGTAAAAATCCGTTAGAAAAACATTCCCACCACCACTTGCAAGTGCTCCTCCAGATTGTTGCGAAGTTTGGACTTAAGGAATCCAACGCTGGAAAACAACCGTTCATCCTCTACAGATCCCAGAACATGTACCATTGCCATTTCAGCAAGCTTCAAGAACTCACCAAAATTCTGAGTCAAGTTGTTGCTGTCCAAGACACGCCAAACTTTGGTCAGAGGATTCACATCGTGTGGAGGGAGCATTGCACCACGAGAATTTGACTTCATGCAAGTTTTAAGCAAACCACGCTGTGACATGAGGGCATCACTGTCAATCAATGGATGGATCAATAGTTTCTTGTCGCCCTCTCCTACAATTTTGCCATGGCCATAAGTGTCCATGAAAGTCCGCAAATGTTTATGAAAGGCCTCCTCCGCATTTGACTGGTACCAATATTGCGGATATAAAATACCAAAAGCATTCATAATATGGTGAGCTGGGAAGCGAGCATCAAGTTCTTCAAGAAGCATTTTAGCTGCCTCTGCAAATTGAATGAACAAAAAATTAGTTCACATAATTTGGGACAACTAGTAGAGCTTACAAACAAGAATAGAAGAGAACAAGCATAAATAATTGAAATTGGAGCACAACTTACTTGTACATTCTGCCTTCATTCTCGAAAACAAATTCGCCCACACTGCACGATCCACCGGCCCTCCCTTGTGTTCTGCATGGATTTGCTCACCGTGGCAGACGAACACCAGAACTGCAGAGTTGTCGTTCAAGTCTGTAATCCACTTGATGTGGATTTGCTGATGACTGCAGTCCAACAAATTGTTGAAGCTCCAGAACTCGTCAGAGCTGTATGACGTGCCTTTATCTTCATACATTCGGTAGAGGTCGCCCTAGCAAATTTTAACTGCGGCCACGAAGTCGCAGATATAGACGTCACGTTTCTGGGCAAAGTTGACAAGCGTATCAATGGCCTCCAGCAAAGGTAGAAGTGCACACATCCCAAGCATTGTGAATGGGTCCAATAGTAGCTGTAGACAAGCATGCATACAACAATTCAACGTTAAAAAAAATATAGAAACAAGTGAATTTCGGCCCCCCCCCCCAAAAGGACCCAATTATTATCTCTATAGACCACTGGTTGTGCCAATAACATGAAGAGTGCAAGGAAAACAAACCTCAGCCTTCACATTCTCGTGCAGATCAACGGTCATCTTATAAATCAAAGTTCGATACTCAGACATGAGGTGCCGCAAGGGCTTAATCAAACTAACCCACCGTGTTTGCACATTTCACAGCATTTTCAGTCCCTTTGTTTGGGTCAAGTCCGCTAGCTGCTTGAACTCAAAGTACTGCTTTGGACTTTTGCAAAAGTAACCATGAGTCACCTAGAAGAGTTTTTCAATATCCCCCAAAATACCCAAACTAGACAATGCCTTGAACGCTAGGTTGCAACAATGGGCAACGAAGTGGACACCAATGAGAAATGGGGCGTGTTTCTCTTTGATTTGGTGTGTGACACTTGATCGCATCCCCTGGAGTGTAGAGGCGCCATCGGCACCAAAACAGAGGAGCTTCTGTGCTATAGATTCGACATTCAACCCCCCACCAATATACAATTCCCCCACTATCAATTCCGTCAAGTTATCAGCATTGGGAGAACACTCAACTTGCTGCAAGGAAATCAGAAGCGGGATCTGAACCCAGTCTTGCACAATGTAAGCGTGCACAAACAAAAACTATTGTTATCTACTGCGGTGACTTCATCAATAGTGACGGTCATATATCTTGTAGACTCTATGAGCCTCTTAGTCTCCTGAACAACTTGCTTGTACATGTAATCCGCCATGATCCACCCAGAGGTGTCGCACCAATGCGCAGATGGAATGTCAGGGACATTCAACAATTTATACAACATTGCACGAGACTCAAACTCTAACATAGGACGACCATCAGAAAGAAGTTGGAATAAAGTGGCGAATTGGACCCTTTTTTCTGTGCTTCCAAAGTTGTATAGTGGTTCACTTGCTTCAGAATTGTGGTTGGAGGCTTGGCTACATACAGGCGCAGATTCCTCTGATGTTTGCACTGCGTGGCGATGTACTGTTCTCCGGCCTTGACTTTGTGTTGCGGCAAATCCTTCTTTGCCGTCTGCTTACCGTCGTGTTTAAACAAGGTGTCTGATTTTAGAGCCATCACGCACGGCTTCCTATCAATGGCACTGCACACTTTGCACTTCACCATGTGCAAGATTCCATCAGTGGCCATGATCCCCTCCGCCCAAGGTAACTTTGCAGCCCAGACAGTCTGGAACTTGCGGTGACGATTGTAGCGCCTCTGTGCCTTTGATTGTGAACTGGAAGACTTGCTATGAATTGTGCCACCTTTCTTCGAAGAGGGAGACTGGAAGTCAAAGTCGTCACTGGACCCTTCTGAATCGTCCGGAACTTCAAGCAAATTGGAGTTGTCACGTTCTTCGGAGTCATCTGAAATGGTAATGAGCGGCGACTTGGCGCTTAGGACCACCGTGTCCCCGGAACCAGAGGAAGAACCTGGAGTGCGTATCATGTCAAGAGAAACCGATTTAGTTTGCAAGCTGCCAATTAGTCGTCCACCATTGTCGTCGCTTGGGTACTCCTCTTGTGAATTTGGCTCTGCTCTTGGTACATCGGGCATTGTTCCGTCAAAGACTAGCGCAAGAGGTTGCCCTGCACCCGCACCACGAGAAGATTGGAAGTACGATCTCATCGTCTTCTTCCTCGCTTCAACCTTCAACTCCTCAATGGCCTTACCCTTGCGTTTCAATTCGTTACGCACCAAGTCCAGCGCCTCCTTTGCGGCCTTCTCAACTTTTTTTTCTGCAGATAGTGCAATTGAAGCAGCACGCACTGCCTTTGCGACGGCATCCTGACCAAAATCTTCAATACTACCGGACTCTATGGAACACAATTGTTAGCCAACATAACAAATTTTGGGTGTGCACACGGAAAAGCAAATGTGGAGCGCACTCAATGCAGAGACCGCAGAGACAAAGAAAGGTGGCGCAATTTGTAGACCCAGATAAAAAACATGGAGGATGCTCATGAGCCAGATAAGTTCCCAAAACGAATCTCGGGGAGGTCACTTCCCCTTATGTTTTGTAACCACGTGCGTTAACCACCTATTTGTTTGGAGGCTATTTACTTAGTAATCATGATTTTAAAGGACCCTTGTAGTAGAAAAAAAGCTACTTGGTCTTAATTTTAAGCACCCTATAGGTAATTATAAATGAAAATCTAACTTAATTTTTGGCATGGTATAGTATTTATAAACTTTAGGAATTTTGTTTTGTTTGATAATGAAGATTTTTTACAATTAGAAAATTAGTAAACTATGGTTATATTCATGAAATTCACATTGCAATAAAACACTCAATTTTAGGAATTTTCCATAATTTCAAATTGGAATAGAAACTAGACTTGGTTTGCTTCATTTTATTAGTTGGATTCAAATTCAAAAGAGACCATTTTCATGGCTAAATTTGAGATTCAAAACAAGGAGCTAGGAGGTACCAAAATACACTAAGAAAGCATCTTTGATGATTCATTTTCAACACATCTTCTTGTATAAAGCGTTAAATAGTTAAAACATAATATTTTTCATTCATTCTTTAGAAGGACTAAGGATTATACTCATTCTAAATTTTTTTTTTTTTTTTTGTGATTTTATTCACACTAATTTATATCTATTTTTTTTTTAAATCAAAAGATTTTTCAATACCCTATTTTATATATAATGATGTTTTAAGAATTAAATCCAGGCTAAAATAGATCTACATCATTTATAAATTTTTGCTCCAATGAATAAAATTCACCCTATAGTTTAACTCACGTGGTTTTCTACTTTTCGCAAAGTGACCTCCCCGAGAAACGAATTTAATCTACATGGGGCAACCACAACGTGCATGAAGGCGCAGGGGCGCCATTTCCATAAATCCCAACCACTAAGAACAACAATTAACGAGCAGGACTGAAATTACAAGAGGTGGAGAGGAACTTCCCTAATGACCATCATACGAGAGAACCCTGGCGACATGAATACCTCCCTGGCGAACGGTGGAAAACAAGGAACGATGATGGCGAAAACATCTATGACAATCGCACGTTGCTGGCAATGATCAGTTCACTCCGCGGCGCAAAGAGTGGCAACATAGGGATTGAAAGCATCGGTGGTGGAGCGCAAATACGCAGACGGAGTGGCGATGAAGAGGCAGTCGTGGGCGCCAGGCCGCAGAAGTGCGGGCGATGAAACCCTACCTCCGCGACCTGATAGGTGCCGACTTGGCACTAGGGGGTCACGCTCAGCCGCCAACGTGGCAAACAAGGGCGTTCCAGCGTTTCTAGTTTTGTATACTGAGTTTGCCAGGGTTCCCTCAGTAGTGCAATCTGGCATCAGAAGGCCAAAAAAAAAGCCCTGATTGTCATATCTCAATTAAAGTGTGAGATTTATACAACATGAGTATTTCTCAATAAAGAAACTAATACTTGGAATAGGAATCTTAAAAAAAATAAAAAATAAAAAATAAAAAAGTTTGTGAAAGTCCTAGGAAAAAAATTTGACAAGTTCTCAATCATAGTTTGGGTTTCCATTTTTGCTCGACCCAAACTATGGTCGAGAGTCCGTCAACATGTAATTAATTTTTTGCTAGAAATGTCAATTTGGAGGGCGACGGACTCTCAATTGTGTCGTCTAGTGTGAAGGGTTGAGAGGCCAAAATTTCAAGAATTCATAGATTCTTGCAATTTGATTGCTAGAAATCGACGGCCTCTCAATCCTCTGCTGTAGTAGTGTGAAGTGACCCTTAGAATACTTTAGTTCTACTTCAATCATCCTTTTGTTTCTACCTTAGTGACATTTAGACCTATAACTCTTCAAAAGCAATGATGTTTTTGAATCCAAAAAGGCTTTGGGCTTTAGGGATTAACTTCAAGGTCAATCTTGTGCCAAAATTATCCACTTCTACTTTAATATGCTTCGTCAATTTTCTAAAGTGCTTTTAGAAAATTGATGAAGTACATTGTTGAATGTACAAGGAAGTTACCTAGTTGAAAATGCTCATGGATTCTTCTAGGTATCTTTGAAAAAATAAAAAGTACCAAAGTCTAATTTTTTTCCTTTGTTAACCCCTCACCGCCGAAGCTCTAACCATGTCAAAAAACAACCTTGCTTTTCAAGTGTTATAAATCTAAATGTGAGTAAGGTATAAAAATCTCAACCGTACAATATTATAGTGTGCATGTTGTAGATGGTGTAAGTAAAATTTGGGGTCATTTGACCATATAGATTGAAAGATTATAATGTTTTAGTGTTGAAAAAAGATGCTGAAATTTTCCTAAAAACACATTTCGAGGTGGAATTCGATTTCTAAACCTACTCAAATGAAAAAACTTTAAACTACAAGGTGATTCTAAACCAAAAGACAAACACTTTGGTGGAAAAAACACACATTTAATTGACTCATTGCATTTGCAAAGTTGTTTTGAAATGTCAAAAAACAGTGAAAAAAGTAGCAAAAAAACACATCTACAACTGAACCTACCTCTGCTAAAATGCTTCTCAGTCAATCATATCTTCTTGGATTGATATGAAATTTTTACCACAAGAACTAGACTAGTATGTGAAACTTTTCCAACAAAAATTATTGAAAAAAACTCCTTTATGAAGAATTTATAAGCCACCAAAGTTCACTATAATGCAAAAATGTCTAGATTTTGAACTTCGAATTGCTCCCAAGCATTCAAAACAACTTGGGTTGACATGAAAATTTAACCACAATAACTAGACTTAAAGGAAAACATAACACAACAAATTTGATTGAAAACGAACATTGGATGAAGGAGATACAAGCCCCCGAAGTTGCAACCTTCAAATGCAGTTTGGTGAATTCAAATTGAACCTATGAACTTCGATTGGCTTTCAAGAAATCAATAAAGCTCGCATTGATCTGAAAATTTTGCCACATAAACTAGAAGAGAGAGCGCAACTTTACCAACAAGTTTTATTGAGTTTGGACATTGGATGCAAAAGTTACAGCACTTTGAATTTTCTGTGAGGACACTTTTCGTCCCCTCCGGCGATGAGGGGTTAAACAATTCACCAGGTATAGAAAAATTTACTACATTGAACATGTATAATAAAAAAAATTGAGTTCATATTTTACCATGTTAAATAGTTTATACCTATCATATCCAAACTTAAAAACAAAAAATAGATGTTTTAGTTTTGATGAATTTTTTTAATTATGTGTTTCTAGATTCATTTTTAAAAAATCTAGATGATTTTTGCAAATTTGGATGATTTCTAAAAGTCAATTCTAGTTAACATCTAATTTTTTAACTTCTAAAGTTCTAGGACCTTTTTAAAATAAAAAATCACTCAAAACTTTCATTTCTATTGCAAAGAGCAAAAATAAATAAAAATTATTTTAAGAAAACATTTAACCATAGGATCTTGCACTAGACTAGTATAAAAATGTTTAGAAGGGGTTTAAAAAACTTTAATGACATAGATTGCAAGATACTAGAGTTTCAAGTGAAGAAAATTGTTCTTTTTGCACTTTGCATGACTAGATTACAAGACTTTGAATTCCATTAACTTAAAAATTTTGCATTAACAAATTTTGAATTTGCAATTCTTTATGTTGAAGAATTGAGCTGAGAGTCTAAGAAAAAAATTCAAAAGAAGACCTTGATTTTTCCTTCTTTAAAAAATTGTTAAATTAAAGTAGGTACAAGATAGAAAGAAAAACTATATTGGTGATAGCTCCCATATGGAATTGAAAAACACTATTGTAATACCAACACCAAGATTGTTTTAGCAAGCAAATTGAACTTTGTAGAACTATTTTTTTGAAATTGCAAAGTTTGACTTAGAAAACAAATCTAATATATTATTTATATTATTTCTCAAGAAGATGCAATGATTGCCCACAAAACAAGAAGCTCTATGATTTCTAAGTAGACAAAAATATAACCTATGTGAAATACATTAAAAAAATACATTCAAGTCTTTTTTGTTTTTTTGCCAAGCTAATTGCCATTTTGAACTTAGGGTGGTATAACTCTTGCTCCCGGGCACTGATGAAATTCAAAAAATCAAGTCAGAAATCGAGGTCACATGAGCCTATCCAAATCACAACTTGTGTCTTTTCAGGAGATTTTAGGACATTGGGGATTAATTCAAACTTCAATAGAACTGAAAATGTTAATATTTTAATAAGCATGTTTAGGTTTGCCTAAAACCTTAGATAATAAAGGTTGAAAAAGACATGGGTTTTGAAACATATTGGAAATATCAATTGTAGGGACTTCTAGTGTTAGGAATTTTATCTTCAAAATTTTGAGGTAGTGTAACTTGTGATTTATGTAGACTAATGGCTTTAATTATATCCAAGAATATGCAATTTGTAGATGAAACATCATTCAACCATCTAGAATTATGTAAGTGCATACAAATGTGCTATATCAACCTATTTAAAAAAAATGAATGAATTATGTTCAAAATTAGAGAATATTTCATAAAATATTTTTCCTCATCACAATTGTCCAAATATTGCCATAAATATATCCTTGGATGTGACCTAAGAGAGATTGGTAGGAGGGGAGAATGTAAATATGGAGCTTTAGGCAACAAATTATAGCATGAAGAGAATATAGGGATGAGGTCTTCATTTTTGCCTTAGATTTTTGTAAGTTTTATTTATTTTTCATTCCTATATGAACTATATCAAAACACTTGCAAGAAACCATATGAAGTTTTAAGTAACCACAAGCTAATAGCATCATTGAGCAATTGTCAAACTTGTTTACTTTAACATATATATTTGCTTCAATCATTTTGTGTAGCGTATATTTTGCAGTATCATCCTGAAAACATTGCCAAACCATCTACTGGGCACCATCTCTCATTATAAAAAACCTGCATTTTAGGTGACAAACTCAGATTTTTTTAAACAGTTTTTAGATGAGATCCAATTCAACAACCCATGTTTTTATGTCAACAAAAACGTTCAATGTAACATCAATGTTGACATAAAAACATGGGTTGTTGCATTAGATGTCATCTAAAATCCATTTAACCCTTAAAGACGAGGAGGTGACCTTGGAAATCATCCCTTTTCATTATTGTGTGAATCATTGACTTAATAAATAGCAAAAGCACTCACTGGAAGTCAAATTACAATAGAAGACCTCCCCTATTCACAACAAAATTCTAAGGATGAATAGTTGCACTTCTGTCCTACTACAATGAATCCTTGTCATCCATCAGACGGTTGGCATCGGTGCCGACATTTAAGGATTAAAATTTTTTGGGGCTCGTCACCTAAAATGTGGATTTTTTATAGTGTTTTTTTTGGCATTTATCCTTACAAGTCTTGAAAACACATATTTCGGCACAACATTTTATTTTTTAATGTATTTGACACTCAATTTGACATAAAAGGTTTATAAATTGAAGTATCTAAGTGACAAAAATTTGTCCTTACACAAAACTAGATCCATTGACACGAGGTACTTCCAATTGGGATCATTATTGTGCCTCCCACATGTCTAAAATGCTTCAAAATGATTATGGATAATTAGAGTTGTATTTGAGCATAACGAGATTATGATCATAATATGATATCCAAATGAAAGATTATAGCTTGAATTATAGTTCCAGTAGTTAGCATGATATTAATTTAGTAAAGTAACACATACTAATAAGGAATTTTTTGTTAAAATGGTGATATTTTATATGCCATTTTTAGATCGTGTGGTCTACATCACAAAAGTGCCATCTAGGAGTGGTATAGATGTTAGACATCTGGGACTGATATAGATTTCATACATCTAGGATTAGTATAGATTTTAAACATATAGGGTTAATATAGATTTCAGACCATGCGGTCTAAACTATAGAAGTGCCAAAGTTGTGGAATGATTGCCACTTAATGAAATTCTCCATTAAAACAAATTAGTGCATGTTGAAATATTCTTATATGTTACCCATTTCTACAAAAATTAAATTTTATGGTGACCTTAATTTTCTCCGTGATGCTATTTTTCCCTCATTATTAATGTAGGAGCATTCAAATGTGCTAGGCCCCTAAAAGTGCCACTCAATGAGATGCTCACATTATGTACATCTCCTAAATCAATATGTACCTATTCTTGAAGAAACGGTTTTAAAATATATACCCAAAAACTTTTGAATCTTTGTAACTTTGGCATACGGTATTCAAATGATGCATTCTTTGGTGCATTTGAAGTCTTGTGTTACTTGCCAATGAATTTAAAAAATTTTTTACCAATCTAATAATAAAAATAGTCTACAATAGAAAAAAAATGGTGGTTCTGGATGTCTCTACCTTTGGAGAAATCAATGTAATGACCGTAAGGTAAACTAGCATATGATAATCAAAAGGCCCATGACAAACACCTAGGGAATGATCTATTACACTTGCATCAATCCATGACAGACTTTTTTCAATAAATGAGATTTGGGCTACATTGGGTTGATTTAGTGTCCACAATCAATGTCTTGGATGATGGTGATGGAGTAATTAGTGAGTGTTGAATAGGAACTTCCACCTTCTCAGTGTAATTTGTCATAGGAAGTGGTTTTTTAGGCCATCCTATTGTGACCATGTTGGAAAATATAATTGTCATTGTTTTAGGGGATTAAGATGACCATTATAGATATACTTTTTGTTGGTTTAGGGGTAGTCCAAAGACTCTTTAATTAGTGCCAATTGGGCAGCACACTTCAAAATTTATAACAAATTCATACTTTAAAAAATAAAAATTCAATTGCTCTCCTCTATTCTCACATTTGTCTTTACGAAGAAAAAAAATTCAAAATTTTTCAACAATGCCAACATGGCAAACTAGTCACTATGCTTGTCATAGATTGATCTACTTTAATTTGCCTATCCATCTCCCCCCCCCCCCCCCTTTTTTTTTTTCATTTTTGGACATGTACTTCTCTTTATCTGGAGGCAGGTCATAAAGAAGGCACAACGTTAATTGTGACCATGTTGGAAAATATAATTGTCATTGTTTTAGGGGATTAAGATGACCATTATAGATATACTTTTTGTTGGTTTAGGGGTAGTCCAAAGACTCTTTAATTAGTGCCAATTGGGCAGCACACTTCAAAATTTATAACAAATTCATACTTTAAAAAATAAAAATTCAATTGCTCTCCTCTATTCTCACATTTGTCTTTACGAAGAAAAAAAATTCAAAATTTTTCAACAATGCCAACATGGCAAACTAGTCACTATGCTTGTCATAGATTGATCTACTTTAATTTGCCTATCCATCTCCCCCCCCCCCCCCCCTTTTTTTTTTTTCATTTTTGGACATGTACTTCTCTTTATCTGGAGGCAGGTCATAAAGAAGGCACAACGTTAATTTGTTTAACTTCCCCTAATCAAAGATAAATGTAAAAAATTACCTCTATTTTGTGGTTCCTTAAGTCTCTTACGTTCTTCACCTCCTCTTCACTACTTTGAGGCTTGTGAATCCAACGATGAATTCAAAATTTCCAAATTTTATCATGGGTGACAAACAAACAAAATTCCCCAGGGACTCCCCCAACCAAATCTAGCCACAAGATTTTTTGAAAATGATTATTTTATTATTCCGAGCCATCCCCCACCACAGAAATCCCAAGCCCCGCGCTTATTGGACGGTTGGACCAAGGACCCATCACCCCAACGAGCCCCGCCAGCATACCTTTCGCCACGACGTCTCTGGTCCGTTCATCTCCCGCGCATTCTCATTGGTCCACCCAACATGATCCCCTCCACGTCAGCCCCCCCCCCCCCCCCGCTCTCCTGGCTCCTCACCCGCATTATTTCGGCCAGTCTTCCTGCGTGCCTGCCTGCCTGCGTCGGCCGATTTGGGTTTCCTCTCAATGTCATTGAATCCTCGCTGGATTCAGTTTCCGCTCCGGTTTTCCAGGAATTTGATTTGATTTGATTTTGGGTTTTGGGGGTGTTTATTTTGAGTCATTTGGGAGCCATTTGGGCTCTGTTTGGGACCTTTTGACTGCAAGTACTTGTGGTTGTGGTTACTCTGACTCTCACAGCGCAAGCTCCATCGTCTTCAGATATTCATCACAGATCTTTTGGTTTCGGATAGTCGAATGATCTCTCTCTCTTTTTCTCCTTTCTCTCTCTCTTTGAGTCTTGACGTTGGAGTCCTTGGAATGTTGTCGTTCGAGTTGAATCTCTCGTGGCGATGAGATGTGTTGTGTTGTATTGAGGGTTTGGAGGATGTAGTTTTTGCTTAGGGTTTCATGGGGAGAGTGGGTTGGGTTTGCCTGGGGAGTGGGTTAGATTTCTAGTGTAAGGCGTCTTTCTTCTTCGTCCGGTATGGCCTTGTGTTGCTTGTTTCGGTGAGATGAGTAATCGTAGTAGCGACCATTGCTTGGTTTTTATGATTGTTTGAGGATTACAGTCTTGAGAGGTTTGGATTAATTGGTGGGTGGGTGGAGAACACGTTTTTAGAGGTGTGAATTTGGCTGTTTGGATGTGGAGTTGTCTTGGATAATGATTGTGAGCTAGGTAGGGGGTGTTAGGAAGAGAGGGGAGGGTGTGAAGAAGAAGAAGGCTTGGGTGGTGGTGAATTAAGGGCGTCCTCGAAGATGAAGACTTTGTGTGATGTGTGTGAGGCCGCTCCTGCGAGGCTCTTTTGCGCGGCGGATGAGGCGGCTCTTTGCTTGAAATGTGACGAGAAGGTATTTGAATTACGATTGCATCAGGAAATTCCTTCATGGTTTCTTTTTCTTTTTCTTAATGGATGTTATTGAGATGTCATTGGGGAACTGAAATTGCGTAAGGTTTGTACACCTGAAAAGCGTCTAGAAAAGTCTCTGATCATGGTTCCGATTGTTAAATTTGGTTGGGTTCATGCCAATGTGTTCTTAGCATGTAGATTTTTGGTCACAGTATGAATGAACCATGAATTTTGAAAAGCTTAATTAAAAGTGTATTCATAATCGAGGATGCTAGGGCTCTCATGTTCTCATGTTCGGACCATTAGGCAAGAATCTAGAGGGAATCTACAGGGAGTCACTTTCGCATGAGGCTTGCAAATTAGGTGAAGTTACTTTAGTAGAGTGAATTGGACGATCATGATGTCGCAAGTGGTATGGCAATTTCTCATGATGAATGTTTGGCGAGAATATGCTCCTTCTGGTTTTGCGTGTTCTGTATTGGCACACTAGAAATTGGAGTTTTGTAGCGGTAAAATCGGGACCCCTCCCCTAGATGTCTCTGATTCAAACTGTCTCTAGTGGAGACATCTTGCAGTGGAGGTTTCCGATTCTGCATCTGTCCCATTGTTTGGTCTCTCAAATATGATTTGCAGTTACGTATGTCTTGAGTTCTAGAATGCTTAGTGGGTACTACCTGTTGATGCTTAGAATTACCCATTGCGCATTCTAGAACATTCTGAACTAGTAGTGTCATGTCTTCAGGGGGCTTCAGTTCAATTCTTTCAACACATCAGGACAAGGGACGTGGATACTCTGGTCGCTATTTATTGCAGCTGATACTGTGATTTTTTCTTTTTAGATTGAATGATTCAACTAAGTACTTACAAATATACTTGTATTGATGAAAAGGTTCACAGTTGTAACAAGCTAGCAAACAGACACGTTCGACTCCAGCTGACGGAATCCAGAGCCGTGCCTCGCTGTGATATTTGTGAGAATGCCCCTGGTAATATTCTGTCATATGATGATCGTGTTGTTTGTGCGTTTTTGTGTAATCGTCTATTGTTTTCTTAGTGAAGAGGAGTGCTGGATTTTCGATTATTTTCTCACTTTTGATGAGCATGATTTTCTAGTACTTCTGCTCTCACTGAATCTCTCTTTGTTGCAGCATTTTTTTTCTGTGGAATTGATGGGACGTCCCTCTGCCTCCAGTGCGACATGGATGTTCATGTTGGAGGAAAGAAGGCACATGAGCGTTTCCTTATGATGGGACAAAGAGTCGAGGCAAGTGTTCAAGTTTACTCATGAGGATTTCAATTGTTGGAAAATGGCATATAGGATTCTTATATTATGTCTTGAGATTGGTTTTTAGAATGAATGATATTGATCACCATTAGACTTTCAGATTTTTACTGTCCTTTGCTTGCGTCATTTTTTTGGAGTTTGTACCTTTAGGGGTCCTCTATTGTGAATAGAAACCTGTTGCGCTCTGTTTCTGTGATTCTCGTTTTAGCCAAGAGTTGTTTGCTCCTAATGTGAATTTCCAGATTCTTGAGTAGGCGGATGATTAGTAGTCTTGTGCTCCAGGTTACTATTTAGTCGACAATTTTGTGCCAATCGGCTCATATTTGTGACTTCCACGAGCTGCAGCTTCCTTCTAGAACGCCCAGATTTGATGATCCTGCGGACGCTGACAAGCAGCAAGCAGAGCAGAACAATCCAAACAATGACAAGAACGGGGTACAATTACAGGACCAGCACCATCACCACCACTACCATCATCATCACCACCACCACCATCACGATGAGGAAGTTAGGGCGGGGATGCCTGCTTCGAAACCCAGTTGTGATCAAGATGACAGTAATGCTCCAGCTATTGCTATTGCGGCTGGCGACGAGGAGTCTCTATTGCTAGATGAGTGCCAGCATCAAAATCAATCTCGGATGATTGACCTGAATTCTCGGCCGAAGCACTTACTGAGCCAAGCGTCTGTGCCTGACAAGGTGTGCATTGGGAGATATCCTCAGGGGAGCCCTAAGCCTATCTTTCCTTGCCTCTTTCCTTGGTCTTCATGCTTTCAGCTTACTATATGTTTGCCAACTTTTGTTCGTGACGTCAAGTCTGTTCCCGGATTTACTTGTGCACGTGGAGGAGTAAGTGTACTGCACTAAATTGTGATTTTACCCGCTCGTGCTATTTCAGGGTTGACCTCAAGTCCCGACCTGAACACATGCTGCGTCAGTCGTCTCTGCTTGACAAGGTTCGCCTTGCCAAGAGTTCTAAACCATTCCATGCATGGATAATTAAATAATTTGATCATATGTAGAAGTGTCACCACCACCCTGTGTAGCATATGGATAGTTTTACTTCTCTGTTGTACTCCCTTTCAGTCTTTTGTTAAGCCTCCTCATGGTGGTGGGAAAATGCAGCAGAGTGATGAGCCCACGGCGAGCAGCGACGATGAAGACATTGGTGTGGTTCCAGAGCTGTCTTTAATGGCTTACCAGAAGGCTACGGAATAGGTTGGTTAACCTACAAGCAGGGACCCTTCACTATCAATGGCGTATTAACGCATTGACAGCACTGGAATCAGTTCAATTCCATAGGTGTGAGCACAAAGGAATGCCCCTCCAAGAATGCAAGCTATTACATTCGAGTATTCTAGAGAGGTTTCCAAGAAACTGTCTTTAAGTAGGGCTCGTATATAGAAAGAACTCTTGGTCCTGCTTGTGCTGTCTGGTGTGGTTTCAGTGTGCTCAAAATTCCATTTGTCCGTGTCCAGAGTCTAGTAGCGCTTCCGCACTGATGTGAATCCTTAAACCCGTATGTGCCCAAGGCAGGTGGAGCTCTCTTTGACAATTTGATAGTTATTTTCCTACTTTCTTGTATATACTCTTGAAAACTGGCTCCGGTTGTTCAGTGGACCTGTAGAAATGGTTTAAGAAATGGCAAAAGTTCAACGACAGAGCAGCAATATTTGAGTCTGTGTTTGACATTATCTCGGGAGCTTACGGCAGTTTCTCACCACATGATGTCATTTCCATTTCTGCATTCCATGTGCATTGTTTTAGGCAGTTCTGTAGGGGTGGTTCTTAATGCCGGAATTGTTTTCGAGCCTCCTCCTATATACTGGAAATTGTTATTATTGTGGCCACAAATTTGGAATTATTGGGTCACGAGTACATTGGGGAAGTCCTGCAAAATCTTCAAATTACAAAGTTTTCCCTTACATGTTGTCCATGGAGTTTTTGTATTGAACATTAGCTTCTTCATAATTAAGAATATTGTAACACCTTAATAATATTGGACAAAAGTCTAGTGAATATTTGAATTCCAAAAAGATAATTTAAGATCTCTTGTCTCTTGATAAAATTATTTGAATGTTTCAATCTTGTTTGCTCTTTTTAGAACTACATTTCCTAATACTCTCAGCATTTTGAATGAAATTTTTGTCCCAGACTAATAAGATTCACCAGTGCCCACAGTATTTATAGTAATTTAAGATTTTGGAGGTAGTTCCCGTTAGCATGTACCACCCGAGACTTGCACCAATGATGGTGATGCCAATTGCTATTAGGTTCATGGCCGGCGATTTACCCGTTTACTCGTGAGTGAAAAAGGGTGTCCTGAATTACTATGAAGATCGAGGTAGCTGGTGGCGCTAACTAGGGATAAGGTAGGAGCACATAACATTATTAACCTTCAGCGGGGGGTTCTTTTTACTCCCCCCATATCAGGACCCCCCATTCGTCGATATGGTCTTGTCAGAGCTACAGGGATCTCCAAACCAATTGGATGTACTCAATTATAACTAAAATTTCCCCCTAGGCATCCAGGGGTGGATTATACCTCATGTCAGAGGGAGTGTAGTCGCGCGGTTAACAATGTTATGCACCCTGCTTGTAGTTGCTCTTCTTTGTGCTATGCCTCACTTGTCGGATGTGTAGGAACCGCGAGTGGATTGCAGCAATGATTACTGGTGCATCGCTTTGGAGCATTGTACTACGTTTTTTCTCGCCTTGTACCTTCCCGCTAGGATGTTGAGGCATCAAATTATGTGTTGGCAAGTGGAGGTGAAATGTGAAGAGGGATATGGAGCAACTATTTTTGAGTGTGGGCGGAAGGGATCAATGCCACGATTGCGAGAATTGGTAAGGAATTTGTTTCACCCTTTCAACTTGGCCTCACGTGAGCTCTATTGCAGTTGTTGATCTGCACATTGTCACCAGCATTGGATGCGGAGCTCTCTTACCTAATTTTCTTTTGATGCTAGGTTATGCAAGCACTTATGATCGAAGGCGACGCCGTTGGAAATGAGAGGTAGAACCACACTTTGAGGACGATTTTTTGCATGGCTTTGCGTCTAGTTTTGAGTTGAGAATGTGGGAGTATTGGAGACAAGGTGCAGTTACTAAGGAATGGGTGTGTTTTCAACGGAGAAGTGTCATGCTGCGTGTACATGGTGAGCTCACAAGTTTCTTGTTTTTGTTTGGTGACGTTTTCAAATGGAGTATAAAGTGTAGCTAGTAAACTGTTTAGCTACATAATTTGTCCTTCTTGGTGGTTTAAGTTACAAAGGGCGCTGTTTCAAACTTAGCTTAAATTTGGAAGGGTTAAAATTATATCTGATAGCTCAAGACTTAAAGATGCTGAAAAAAGAACAAAGAGACGCAATACAAGATACTTTGCTAGCTTTTAAAGTAGTTTTAGAAACTAGAATATGTTGTACTCAACCAATTTTTGTGACAATGCATTACGCTCAGGTATGCACTCTATTTGTTGCATGCTTTGATCCGGCTATCTCCTGCTTCGAAAATGTTAAAACCGTCATTGTTTTTTTGGCTTGTTGAGTTCGAGTATCTGCTGTATCATTTGATTCTTTCACTTTTTAAAGGTGATGGAAGCTAGGTCGCTTTGAGAATATGCAAGCATGTTGAAAGTCACTATAAGAAAACCACGTTTTTGGGGTTGTTTTACAGTAAATAGGCCTTGTTTTCAAAAATAGGCACCATTGGGCGATTGACACCTCCAAAAGTCGAAATTACAGGTGACGTCAGAGAAAATGGTATCTTAGAAGAAGAAAATCACGTTGATGTCATTGGAAACAAACATGTTTTAGATTACATCACATTAGACATGACCATGTTTTTAGAAAACATGACGCCTAACATGGGATGGCTAGGTCAGCAACTGCATTCATTTTCACTACTGATAAAAGTACAGAAGATACTACGGGCTGAGGTAAAAAACTGCCCCACAGTGAAAACACAGAAGGTGGGCAACTTCCAATTGGGGCTTCAAAAAAATTCAGCATGGATGGATGATGACCCAACCGAATTTCGGCATGGATGGATGACGAAAGGCATGGATAGATGAACTGACAACCTTGTGAGGAACAATGGCCGAAATGGAGCATTAAAATAATATTAAAAAATTATTAAAAAATGAAAAAAGTTAGAAAATAGAAAAAATATAACAAAAAAATATTAGTTTATATTTTAAATAATAAAAATTCAATACTACAATAATAATCTGAAAAAAGACAATCAACTGTGGTCGCTGTAATGCCACATCAGATCTGAAAATTGACAAAGGTGTTAGAAACCGATCTTCCTGTTAGGAGAAGAGAAAGCCATGGCATATGATTAAATAATGAACTGTTATTACAGGAATAGTGTGCACAAGTGCAAAGAATAGGATGCACACTTCCACTTTCTGTGACTAGGACGACGTCATGAAAAACGTCACATGAATCGCTACAAACATCAAGTACAACATCTCTACGGACTGAGAAAGACTACTGTGTCCAATATTGTTTTTGCCTGTGGTTCACTCTTCACTAATGCCAAAAACCTTGCAACCTCTTCTTCTGCATATTGTAAGGTGGTCATGCTGGGACATACATAGCGTCTACAGTCGGTGTGGCACGCATGGGCTCCTCAGCCACCACATTGGGCTGAAGACCGACAAAGTAGACATCATTTCCAACATCAATGACTGCGGGCACAGAATGTGGGATTTGTAATTGCCCACGTCTGCCACAAACATCCACCTGGCATACTACCTTCCAACCTTGTCTTCTTGGATCATCTGAGAAGAACACTTGCTGGCAATGTAGAGGGAATGCAAAAGAGTCTGCGTGGATCTTACCATCCATGCGATTGAAGTTAGCAACGATGAAGCCATAGCGATCCCTCTGTACGTTAAGAAAATGCAAATCATGGCTTGGTCTAACCTAGTCACAAACAAGCACAGTGGTACAATGCTTTTGGTAGTCTAATTCCAAAATCTCTTCTATGTAACCAACATAATCTGTGGTTCATTCAATGGGGCATCTATTCCGTAACCCCCAACAAAGTTGTTTAGTGAATGAAGCCACAACACACGAATCACGTGTGACTAGCCCACCTTCGACACTACAGAAGCGGAAGTGGATGTCAAAGGCGTACATTTGCTGGTGAGAGGTAGCAAATTGCTCTGGAGGTTGTCCATAGTATAGAATGTCTGCATGCACGTGTTCACCTGCCTCCACGGCTCTCTTGAGTCTTTCTATCAACCAATCTGTGCAAGGTGGCAAATCACTCAGCTCTGGCAGATAGCGCAGAGGCACGGTTAGATAATGTTCTTGCATGGGAAGTCGGAAGTGATTCCGTTCTTTCCATCGACGTTTGGGAGCAACCATGTACTCTCTGTATGCAATTGCACACTACCTACAGTTAACATTTCACATTGAAGACACAACAAATCAAGCTTCAAAACCTGCTGTCATGTCATACAGAACATGATAGTGATACGAAGTCTGTCCCCACGGACGTCATGACAGACATTATTCGGAACAAAAGGAAAACTTCATCATAGTATGTGTCTGCTAGGAATGACATCACAATAGACGTTCAACGTTTTCATATCCAGAATGAATGACAAACACTGCGTCAACCAACAACCTACGGCCACACAAGTACAAAAATATTGTGAATGAAATTCATTGAGGAGTTTTAGGATGAAACACTCACAACCGCAAGACATCCAAGCATGCTACATTGTCCAAGACAAAGGCATACGCATAGTTGCGGAACTCATCAGACATCTTCCTCTTTCGTTGAGATTTCAAATGTAGGATCTTGTCATTCATGATAGCATCTT
Organism: Antitrichia curtipendula; assembly: GCA_951230915.1. Lineage (NCBI taxonomy): Eukaryota > Viridiplantae > Streptophyta > Bryopsida > Hypnales > Leucodontaceae > Antitrichia > Antitrichia curtipendula. Next base: position 30,869,207 of record OX579635.1, read on the forward strand.
CATCAGCGTCCCATACACGGTGCACTATTCCTTTGTACTGTTGCATGTACTCTATACAAAAATTCAATGTGTCTTCCATTCGATATCCTTCTGCTATACTGCCTTCTGGGTGAGCAAAAGTTCGAACGTAATCTTTTAAAGCTTTCATGTACCGTTCTATTGGATACATCCACCGGCAATGCACGGGTCCACATTGGAATTAGTTGCTCCACTAAGTGCATTGGCAAATGCGTCATGACGTTCAAAAAGGTTGGAGGAAACTCCTTCTCCAACACGCATGTAGCCATGACAATATCATGCATTATATCATCTTTGTCAGCCAATCGTACCTCTTGTGCACATAACCTCTGGAAGACATGCGACATTTTTATTATAACAAGACGCACACCTTCATCTAAAATGTTGCAAACTACCACGGGAAGGATATGCAAAATAATCAATATTCAAAGAGTGAAGCACGCACCCAATACAGTTCATAATTGGTGACAATAGTAAGACATCCTTGTTTGCAATGAAGACCCACTCCTAGTGACGGTTGCTTTGCATAGCGTTGTCAAAATTGGACCCACGACGTCAATGAGAGCGTAAAATGTAACATCAACTTCTGCCTCAGTTGACATCCTCGAAAACGTCACCCAAGACATTAGGAGACACATCTTCCTGGTTTAGTGTCCGCCACAGCAAATTCTCCGTGGGACAGGCACTACCCTTAGACATGGATAAAATGAGCTGCATGTGGATTACATACGGAGTGGTCTTATGCACCTGTTGCATAAGCACATGATAATCATGTGTCTTCATGTATTGTAGCTTTCCATCCACAAGACGATTGTGAATGCTCCCCACGTAGTTTGAAGGAATTCTTTTATTTGACACAATTGCCACAAACTCCGCATGTTCACTTGTGGTGAATACATATGGAGCTTGTGGCATATAGAACAAGTCATGCTGCTGGTGTAGAGGCTGTAGCCAAATCTCCTCACAAATGCCTAACTCCTCTGCATCTATTCGGCTCCATGGACTGTTGTTCAAGCCCAATAATGTCTTCAGTATGTTCTCCCATAGATTTTTCTCACAATGCATAGCGTCCAAGATGTGTTGATCCAACAAATTCTGCAAGTATAACAGTAGAAAGCCGTTAGAAAGTTACACGATTATTGACTCCAGGTATGTTGCTATTAAAAAAGGCATATTGTGAGCCTACATGGTGCAGTCATCTCCACCAGCATCACGCACAATGTGTGCTTCAATGCACTTGATTAGATAACAGAACATCATCTTGTCACAATAGAAACAAGACTAGATGTCAACAATGACGGACCATGCTGTTCTTAGCATGTGCTTGCTCCATTGAAGCTAAAGGTATGTCAAAACGGATGTCACAAGGGACATGAGTTCAACGTTACAGTTGGTGAATGACTTCTCACCTGCCAATAAGGCAACTCGTATAGTGCACTGAGACGTTTTCACTATGGTCACATGTACTAGGTCATCCGGTCCGTTTTCCTTCCCTCCTAAATCCAGGTAGGACTGACGCCATGCAGCATATCATATCACATCTTGACCTGTTAGGCTGCGCGGAGGACCACGAAGCTCCGTGTGACCATTGAACCTTGTATTTTGTCTGTAAGGGTGGTGACGAGGTAAATACCTGCATATCCCACCATATACTATTTTCAAACCCCTTGCCCTTTTGTTTGGCAAAACATTCCCTATTTTGGCCATCCTTGCTTCCATATCTGATCCACAACAAAGACATCCTTTGTAACCCTTGCAACATAGACCAGAAATAAGTCCATATGCAGGAAAATCTAATATGGTTCACATTAGTAAGGCCTATAAAGTGAATGTGCAATTCCCTTTGGCTTGGGAAAAATCTAATGCCGGTATATGATGCCACAATTCATGGAGCTCCTTCAACAATGGGCGAATAAATGTGTCTATGTTGTTTGATGTTGGTGACTACTTCCCTGAAATAAGAATGCACAAAGATATGAAGAACTTCTTTGTAACAAACCATGGCTCGAAGTTGTATATCAAGATCAAGACGGGCCATGTAGACCAATTTGTGTTGCTGAGCTTGAATGGATTTACACCATCCAAAGCCAACGCCAAACGCATATTCTTCACTTCCAATCCAAAGTTGCCAAACGCAATGTCGCTGTCAATGTGCTTCCAACTGGACTGTCAACCACGGAACGCATGACGCCATCTTTGCTGACGTGCTTGGTGTAGCCAGTCAATATGCTTACTATCTCTTGTGACCTCTACATGCGTTTGAGCCTAGGAATGAGGGGGAAGTGACGGATGACCTTTACGGGAATCGTTTTGCTGCCATCTATCTACCGCGATCGATTGCATTGTGGACACGAGTCCAATGCTGCATTGTCCTCTTCAAAAAGAATGCAACCATTTGGACAAGCATGCATGGAATTATAGTGAAAGCCCAATGTATGAATGCTTTTGTGTGCCGCATAATGGCTACTGGGCAAGTGGTTCCTTCTCGGCAGAAGATCCGTTGACAAGTAACGGAAGAGCTCATTGGTGAATTTGTTGCTGATACAAAACAAAGTACACATGTTCATCAAAATAATCGTGGTGGACACAACACTTGTTTTGGATTTGGGATATAGTGGCATCATTGCTTGTGCATACAAATCTTCCAATCCATCTATGGTCTGCGCACTTGCGTCATCTTCCTCAGCCCACTGCTGATGTCTAGTAGTCTCTCTGTGTAGAGCATCTCCTCTGTCTAAGGCCTCCATAACCTGCCATTTCACTTCATGGTACTGATCTAGAGGAGTTTCACTGTCTTCCGAGGCGTTGTTGTTGACGTTGGCTAGTTCGATGCCTACTCCATCGACGTCCTGTGCGACATCACTATTGGCATTCTTCAAGACGTCGTCGTCATAAGCAACGTCCTCCACCCACATTCCCTCCGGTGGGTAACCCTCAGGTGGATCACTGCCTAATAGGGATTTATTTAAGAAAGGATCATGCCCTACTGCCGAGTGGTGTTGACGTATAACTTGGATACTTTTATGGCAACCACCCTTGCAATTTCTACATGGAAAACAATAAACAAGGCAATTCTGCTCCGTCGCTACCCTCAACTCTGTGTGCAAAATGAGATCGCCAAGAGGGATATGGCGTTCCGTGCGTCCATTATGAGTATGCCGGATGGATGCGCCTCTACGATGGGTCACATGAGAACTTTGCCCCGCCATGCACACCTGCACTTCTTGAACATGCACTGCTATGTATCCAATGCGTAAGCTTTGGTAAACCACTTCATTGAGCATGTCAAGAAATGAGAAAGGTCAATAAGCACTGTCTGCTTGGGCAAGGAAGTTTTGAAGGAGATAAGCAAATGCGTATGAATAGACCGCATCCCTACATGAAGGACTGAAGTCCACTTACCTTAGTTGGATTCTGCAATTGCTGGCACGACCACCACCTGCTTGGAGGTTGAGATCGTCCTATACCATTCTCTGCTGTGAGATTCAACATCTGCTGATTAACGCAACGTTGTCTGAGACGTTTTACGTCACGTATGACATTTGCTAAGACATGTACTTAGATGCGGGACTCCATTGAAACACTTGAAGACTTCTTGTATGGTGTCGTGACTATGAGTGGTGAATCTTCTTGACTTCTTTCGGAAATAGGATAGAAAGAGTGAGCAGGTCCTGCAATGACCAAGAACGGTGACGATGTTCACTTCACTGCATGCAGGACTCTTATACACTGTGGCTTCAAGGTGAGCTGGAGATTGATGTTTCCACAGATTTTGCTGGAATACACATGCCACAATTTCAGTAATTGAAGTGGCTTTTGCTGACGTCTACCATGACATTTTGCATTACTTTCAGCGTCTAATATGACATGAGCACGTCACATGAAACGTCAACAGTGATGTTTCCATTGACAGCCATTTGTGCCCACCACATCATTGTATTGTGCAAGATACCTTTTCCTACATGTCCCACAAGTATTGTGCAGTGAAGAGTGTAAGCAAGAAGTTGTGTCTGGAAGCCTACCTTTGCAATCGAATTCTAAATCAAGCGTTGAGAATATTAGTTCACAAATATGGCAATGCTTTCCACTTCAAGTAAGCCTTGGAAGATTGTTCAATTCGATGAGTCTCCGCATGAGGCGCACACCGTGGAAGTGACTGACTCCGAGGCGGCAATCATTCTTTAGAATTTTTTGTCCAACTGCAATCAAGGTGCTAAGGTAAAATTTGCTATGAAGCCAACGGAGGATCACAGTTTGACAAGAGTAGTTCGGAGAAGCTTCCAATTTGTAGGCGTCAAAGATGTGCTATCAGAAGCGCCACCTGCCTCTCCCGCCCCAATTCTGTAGAACCCACCAACAAATCAGGTGAATTTCTGAATTGTATTAATTTTCACTAACTGATGTTGTTTTTAAAGTTTGAGTATTACAGAAGGACACCACGATTTGAAATGGAGGCCGCCTTCTAAACAAGGGCCGCCGCCGCGTTGTGGAAGGACGACAGTAGGTCTAGCTACAGCTATAGGGTCCAGTCACGTCTGTAGGGCCAGGTGGGGTTCCCAATGACCTTTGTCATCGTAGCCGTCGTCTACAAGGAGGTGTTTTATTGGATGCAGCCAAGGTTGTCAATTGAGGTCTCTCCTACGTTAGAAAACCTTTGAGAATTGAGACGTCGGCCATTAGAAGCGCTATTTCATAGGTAATTGGTTTGTTTTGAAGAATGTGGTCTAATCACTCAGTTTAGTTTCACAAATTGGCGTATTGTGTTTTGTTTCACAAATTGTTGCTCTGCATGAGTCCCAACTGACAAGAGGGTTGTTTTCCTTGACGGAGGCAACTGCAATTAGCATCTTTTTGCTTCCACTACTCCAGTCTATGCTTCCAGCAGTAGTTCCAAAGCTTGCCATAGGGAGGTTTGTTGTTTCCAGAGTTTGGACACGACTTTCTTCACCCCCCTTTTTGGTGTTGTGTATTGCAGGTAGGAGAGTTCTTTGTACAGTGGCGAGCTTCTTCTCCGACCATGCCTCGACCACGTGATAGTGTCCCGAAGCGGAAGGTGCACTCGACCCCAAGTCCGTCGATTGAAGACGCAGCGCCACCCTCCCAGGTAATGCGCATGCGGGCCAAAGGAGAGCGGCGGTCGAGGGCACGTGAATATCCTGCCTGTTGAGCAACGGTGAAGGAAAAGGACCCTGCACGACAATCACCACCACCAAAAAAACAAATTAAGGTAATGTTTGTGGCCTCAGATACAGAGGAGGAGGAGGGACAGGAGGAGGAGGCGCAAGACGGTGAGCACAACGTAGGGTTGGATTTAGGGTTTAGGATTTAGGGTTCGGTCTTGTCCTGAGCAATGTCACCTTCGGCGTCCCGAACAACAAGGTTCACTGACTACAACAGGACATCACTTGTGGGACGTGGCTAGTGCAAGTCAGAATTCTTTATGTACGTGGTGCATGTTGTCTTAACGGATGCGCTGACGTTGCTTGTGTAGTCAAGGTCATCCAACACAGTCTAAAGGCAATGACTCTGAGGGCAGCACGGAGGAAGCTATAGAAGCATTGCAGGGGCCCCAAAAATGTGTAAAAGTGCCCCGAGCTGTTATGAGGAAGCTTGTGGAAGTCGACGGTCAGGGCCAGCCCTTTGGGTCTATGAAGGACTCTTTTGCGGACGATGTCAAGAAGTACGCAAAGAACTTGGATCCAACAGCGGGTTGGGAAGGTCAACCATGGAGCTACATACGAACTCTATTTGAACGCCTATATATGGATACTAACGCACATCCTCTTCTTGCATTGTACTTTGTTTTATATCGTTGAATTTATTGTCACATACAACAAATTTTGTTTCGAAGAACGTTGCAGACGACGTCCAACAACACAACCTCGCATCACCGACACCAAACTTGATGGATCCCGTGCGCTGCACAGCTGCAACAACCAGGATGTCCTCACTTCATGTACTTTGTGATAGCCAATGCCTCTCCAATTCCACTTAAATTCTTCACTTGTTGTCGTGCTTCTAAATGATGCACATACGGACACTGATGGAAGTGTTCATATTTCACAGATTGGGAGATTGTCGGAGACTCAGACCGAGTGAGTGAGAGGTTTCTCCAACCAATAATAACAAAGGTCCTCATCACCACTAGGTTGAAGCTTAACAAGAGGATCGATGAAGGTAAGGCTAGATCCGTTGACAAAAATCCTAATCATTAGAAGATCGTCATCAGCGATCGCAAGACTGAGAGAGTGCAAAAGAGGTCTATGCACATGCGTTCTATTTGCAAAGGGAAGGGTTCCGTGATAGCACCAATGAGGGCCATAGAGCGAGAGGTGATTTCCCGACTAGTAAGTGATAGTGGTGCTTTATTTACCATTCGTTTCTTCTGTGATGACAACATGATAATGCTATGTTGTGAGATGCAAGGAGTAGGTGTTTTTTGATATAAGCGTGACAGTCATATCACCTCGGATGTCACCGGAAACATCATCGGAGACGTCTTTGTCTCCCAATGCAGATGTGAAGTGTGACCAGAACTCTACCCTCTGACATGGCGGTGTACAGAAGGTCCTCCTTGGTGGGCATTAGCATCTAAAGTTGACCTTGCATAGGTTCCCTCCACGCAACATTTAATATTACTTTTGTTGTTTTCTGCAGACCATTCTCAATAATCGTCTACCCTTCAACTTGGAGGTTGATGCAAAAGTGGCAAAGGAGTTCCAGTGCTTGCAAGAGGCCAAGCGGAAAGGGCCGCCAGACGATGCCCAAGATATAGAAGATGTGTGCACTTGTATGAGCGACTTAGAGGGAAGTGTAACAAGTCTTGGAGAGAGTAATGCAGCATCACAGAAGCGCTTGGAGGACATGGTACTTGAACTTCTTCAAGGCAGTGGTTCCAAGCAAACAAATGTATTGGAGGATGCCCAAGAACCGTCTTCGTCCACCAAAGTTGTTGATACATCAGCAATAACATCAAACACAACCAAAGCTTGGACTGCGGCGCATCAGGATTTCCTGCTTCCGATGCTCACCATGGTGCCTACTGTAGTTGTGCCGACAAATCCTGTGATTTCCATTGCCGACTCCGCTGCCGGAAATGTCGTTCTTGACATTGCAAAGGAGAACAATCTCGTCACGGAGGACATTCCCAAAGACATTGTGGCGGAAGACGATGCAGTCATGCGAACTTGAATGCTCCGGATGTGGATGTTGATGCCCATGCTTCTGAATCGGAGGCCGAGACAGAAGAAAGGAATGTGTATGCAATGGTGTCCAATAGTGGCCCCAATGTGCCTCCACATGACGTCACCAGCAAAAGTGAGCCCACGTCTATGCAACAAATGAGCACCATCCTAAACCACAGTCTTCCATTCTTTGTCGAGGACATTGTGTGAGACATCTCCATTGACATGCTGTCTATGTCACACGGGACATCTGCATGGTACTTCGTCTAGAAGGTGGTCCATGACATCCTCTTTTTGCATGAGATCTTATCTTGAAGTAATTGTGGGAATTTCCATTATGAATTTGCATATCAGGAGGACCTTCAAGTGCAAGGAGAGAGTTCAGGACGCACAAGGCAGAATTTGAGGGCGTTCCTAGCAAAAAGTTGCCTAAGGTTCCAGCAAAGACTCCGCCTACCAAAGTGGTAGCACCAAGAGTATCGGATCTCCCTAAACCCCTGCAAGCCCCGACTAAGGTTAATTGCGTAGTCTATTCTGCATTGTTTGAATTGCTCCCTACAAAATGCATGGAATTGTGCTTTACAAATTGGGGATGTGCATGTACAGCTAGGGCCTCTATTTTGAGTCTTCGCTGACTGAAGCTTTCATGGAATGTTGCAGGTGGAAAACATCAAGAAAGATGACGTTGGTCAAACAAAATGAAGGCTGTATGGTGACGTTGCTGACAACGTCACGAGAGACAAGATATGTTTTTCTTGACGTCAATAAAAGCGACCACGGTCGTAGGCAAAGATGTAGCCACAATTGGGGCTTTCTTTCTTGGCTGAGTTGTAGAAACTCCTCGGGCAATGCATTGACAGGTATTAGTCAGCTGATAGTGTTCGGTTCCTTGCATGTTTTGTACTGAAGTGGACTATTTCTTGCAACAATGAGTACACGAAGAAAATATGTTATCGTAATGAAGCGTTTTTTTCATTAACTTCCTTAACAGAAGTTGATGTCTTCAATTAAAGTGTTTCTTTCACTATTTGAATTCAAGCTCCTGCATTCAAATTCTATGTTGTGAATGATGTATATGGCATTGTTCACAGAGTCTCGGATTCATGTTGTTGTACGTATTATAGAAATCCAGCTGCGTTAATAGTGTCACAATAGTGAACGTCATTCTTAGCGGTTCACCAGGTCCCCTCGTTAATGACATCACTTACAACGCTTGTTATCACATCATTGTAAACTACTCTTGTGTCCCTATATGTCGCGTGGGACATCCGCAGCCTTGAGAAACATTACCATATTCAATGTCACTGATGACAAGCATGTCACTGGAGGAACACCTTTAAACACAGTACGTTGTCATGAATGATGTCGTCCACAACATGAACTTCACTAATCACTACGCACCTCCTTCCGCAAAACATGTGGTCATCTACACAGACAACTAGAAAAACGCGTTGATGTCATTGCAAACGTCAACAAAGATGTCAACACAGACGAAAAAAAATAACAAGCGCACTAGCATCCATGTCAGAAAATGCCACGTCAGATTTTTCGAGGGTCCATGTCATGTACCTCTTGGCAAACGGCTTGGATGAAAAAGTGTCCCATGTGGCACTGCCTGCCAAAATCTTGAGGACATGGAATCCACCTGGCCTTCGCATGGCGCACTCTGCGAAGCTTGAAAGACCATATCAAGTGTGATGTCACAAAAAAACACGTTGAATTTTGGCATGTTTCAGGTGATTTTGACACGTTTTTTGCACGTCAGTTATAACAAATTTCAGGTGACGTCAACGCGGATCCATTTTACGTCAAAATTGACGTTTTACCACGTTTTTTATGATGTTTAAAAAAACGTCGTTTTCTTATAGTGAAGGTATTTTGTGTATGGCATGTGGAATTGGCTATGATCATAACACTGTTGCTCATGGACTTCTTTTGATGAATTGCTTCATGCACTAGTTGGCCATGCAATGTTAGATTGTCAACGCTTAGAATTCTGAAACATTATTACATTTTAGCTGAAATGTGCCTAGTGTCAATATCGTTTTACCGTTACGTTGGCTCTGCATTTTTTCCACCAGAGTTTCCAACTGTAGGCAATGGTCACTAACTGGAGTGAACAACAACTTACAAAATCGTCGTCCATGTCTTGTTCTCCGTTTCTTTTGTTAGTATGGAATTGAGTTAGTTTGAGCATATCCAAGCTAAATCTGAAATTAGTTTTGAAGTAAATGCTAACCGGTGTTTGAGCACTTCTTGAGCGCCAGGGGAGGGGATCGGCGCTACGGCTATAAGAATTGGTGAATTGTGGTGACAATAATGTCCTCTCTTCTCTTTCAATTAATCTTGAGTACAATTTGTTTTGTTGGAGCAGATAAGGGCGCATTTTTGTCTTGTGGAGAAGCTCATCTGTCCATGACCTAGTTGTTGCATTTGTTAGATTTGTCAAGAAGAGCTGGTTTGGAGTTCTTCTTGTTTGGATTTGAAACTGTTTGGATACCACAAGAGCCTATCTTGTCACTTTATCATGGAAATTGGAGACAACCCTAAGGGGGCAATGCTACACTCAACGAAGAAACTCCCTTAATAACTTGTATCCTTCATTTGCAGGTGCAAAAAACAAAGAATCCTTGCAAAATGTTGACAAGAAAGAAGAGTCTCCCATCTTCACCATCTGATGGCGTCATTGAAGGTGAAGTTAGAGTGTTGTCCTTGCTTGAGGTACAATCAACAAAGTGCTTGAAAGCATTCCACCAACTGGTTCAAATTTTGTCTTGATTTTATAAGAACCATCCTCTTCTCATTTGTGAAAGGAAGACACATTCATCAAAAAAGTCAATGACTAAGAATCTAAGTAATCCTTGTTCTATGATGTTTTGGTTGTGCAATTGTTGAGAGGGCAAAGGAATGTACTTGTAGCCTCCATGGTGGATCTCCACAGTCTCAAGGAGCATCATGAGTTAAGGACTATTATTCACAAGATTAAAGTGGAGAGCCATGTTTTTGAGGAGCTGTTTGGTGATGATGAGTCTCAATTTAGAGAGGAGCTACAAGATTTATTAGCACATAAGAATGCAACACTCGGGTAGGTGGAGGAGATGATGGAAGGGTTCATTGAAAAAAATATAACTATTGAGAATTTGATTAAAAAAAAAAATGGGCTTTTAATATTACAAGATCTCCTTGTAGCTGTATCAAATTTTAAAGCAGAGAATTTGAAGGTTCATGAGAAAAGGTCATATTTGTTATATTGAGACTTTTTGTAGTCTCATTTTATCCTCAACTCAAGGATAAGCTACTTTATCTCTTTACTAGTATTTTTTTTATAAATAGGTAACAATACCAACTTTTAGAATTTTATTATAGAATCACTATTTTAGCATTATTTAATTTTGGTTTCAATTACTATTTTTTTAAATGAATTTTCCAATAACTAGCATTTTGTCTCAAAATTTGCAAAAAGTCTCAATATAACAAATATGGCCTTAGAATTTGAAAATGTCAAAATTACATCTAAAGCAGCATCAAGACAACCAAATAAGAAAGTCATCACTAAAGCAATCTTGTGACAAGTCACAAGATTGCAAGGTAAGCGACCCATTCATGCATCAAACACTTGAAATTCAAAACTTGATGTTCAAGTTGGATATAAACAAATGCAAACAAACAGACAACACTTATTAATCATATTTGTAGGATTCTTGGGATGTGGAGATGGTTAGAAGGAGTGCGTCCCCAATTGAACCAACTCCAACTTTTTGTTTGCTCCTTGACTTGGAGATGTTGAGGCAGATGAAAACTTTAGAGAGATCACATGAATTCTCCTTGGTAAGTTTTTGAATGACTAGCTTTAATCTTTTCTTTATTCCATATTGTCTATTATTTGTAGAGTTGTTTGGATGTCCGCGGATGCAAGGTCCCCAAACATCTCGTGACAAGTGGACTTTACCGTCCGCCAGGCTTGTCCGCCTATTGGTCTGACCGCCTGGGTGTCCGCCCATCCGTTTGTCCACCCATCCGCCGTACGTTGAGGTTCCGCTGTTCCGCAACGTCCGCTGCGTCCAAACGTCCGATTTTGGGACGCAATTTTGAGCCGGCCGTTGAAATTTGTCAACCCTAACTATATGAGCATGCCAAAAGATTGCTAAGCTTTAATGTGTATGAACTATGGATTTCAAGCAATCATTTTTCAACCTATCTTGAAGAGAGTCCCCACTGCTCTTGACTAGGTTGCAAAAATACATTTAGGATGTTGTGGCAAGTGATGTAGGTAGCAATGGAAAAGTCATAAGTAGCAACACAAGTGGCTTGCCAGAGGATTGTTTTACTATTGAGGAAGTAAATACTGGTTTACTTTGAGATTTTTTTGTTTGATTGTTTTTGCTTGTTAGTTTTTGTTATGAAATATTGGGGATGCTTAGTTTATTAGCAGTTGAAGTTGCAAAGTGTTTATGGTGTAGGTTCTCTTTGTGCTAAATGTGATTTGAGTGCTTTATTTGCAAGCAAAGTGGACCGGTGGGGCTATCCGAGATGAGTTCACTTTGGATTGCAGGAGATTTGAATGAAGTTTTTATGAAATTGCGGTTTTAAAGAATTTTTTTTTTATTAGAATATTTTGCACACGTGTAGGTCGTTGCAACACCTATCACTACAATTGATATGCCAATCTCCAATTTAGAATAGTGTTGATTAATTTGAAGGCTATTGGTTATGTAGTAGTTGAATCCAAGATTGACAAATTTGAACGTCTCGGGGCAAATCACGTCTAAAAACCAAACGCCTAGATGTTCGAACATAGTGTCCGCAAACGATGCAACGGATGCAACAAACGTAGTGGTTATTGTCCGTCAAACGGCAGTCAATGGACGGGCGAGCGGATGAGGGTCAGGCGGATGGCAGTCGGGCGGACCCCTGTCCGCTCGACCGCTCGACAACCCATCCGCCTATCCATTGGATGGAGGAACTCCAAAATGTAGTATGTCAAATGACGTCCCAGGGTCAGCGTCTACGTCTAGTGGGACGCCTGGACGTATGTATGTTCTGTCAACCTTGGTTGAATCATGTTGTTTTTAAGTATATTGACTCCTTTTTTTATTTGATGTCTTTAGTATATGCCAACATGGTTTGGTAATGAACATGGTGAGAAATTGGAGGATTGGGTCATCCTCCGAACTCAATTGTCTGAGAAGAAGTGAAAAGTATGAATTTTCTCCTTTAAGATGCAAAATGGATCACTCCAAGTGCAAATGTATCGTGGATGGAAGAGCTTTGTGGTTGACAACAATCTTAACCCCTAAAACCCCGAGGTCTTTTCTCCATCAAAACACACTCAAAACTGCCACTTCTATTGCAAAGAGCAAAAACCTATAAAAATTGTTTTTTTTTGCATATCTAACCGTAGGATCTTATACTAGACTAGTATGAGAATGTGTGCAAGAAATTTCAGAAACTTTGAACAAATAGATTGCAAGATATTTGCATTCAAAGTGAAGAAAACAAGTTTTTTTGCACCTTGCTTGACTAGATTTTTGGGCTTTGAACCTATTTATCTTAAATTTTTTGTATTGTTGATTTTGATTTTCTAAGTTTACATGTTGAATACTTCAGTTGAGAATCTAGGAAAAAATTCAAGAAAAAAACACTAAATTTTTACTCATTAAAAAATTGTTAAGTAGAAGTAGGTTCAAGATTGAAGGAATAACTAAATCGTTAATAGCTCTAAGACAAAATTGAAATACCATAATCCCAACGGTGAGATTGTTCTAGAAAGCAAATTCAACCTTGTCTAAAAAAAAATTCTGAAAATTGTAAAAATTGCATTAAAAAATGAATCCTAAAAGTTATTTTTTCAAGAAGATGCTTAGATTGCCCGAAAAACTAAGATTGTCCATAACTTTTTCATTATTAGTCCAAATAGAATGAATCAAAGCTTCAAATGTAGACAAAAAGACACAGATTTTGAAAAAAATATTTAAGAAATTTATTTTGACTTTCTGTGATTTTTTTGTGCTGCTCGCCAAACTCTATTTTTGGCATAATTTTTTCTCTCAGGCACCAATTGAAATAAAAATTATATATCCACAAAGCTCTTGCAAAACCACACAACCTCAAAAAATCCCAAAAAAATTCTCTACAAATTGAGGTCACAGGAACCTACTCGGACCCAAATTGTCCCCCGAGGGGACAAACGGGGTTTTAGGGGTTAAGCGAGGAGGCAAAAAAAAGGCATAAAGGCACCCAAATAGTCATGGCTTCAAAACTATAGAACCTTTTGAATTCAAACTTCACATTAGCACCTCAACCAATGCAATCCATAATCGCTTAGAATTTGACAAGTGGATATATCAAATATTATATATTTATTTGAGAACAATCCATTTGACTATTTCTTGAGAAGAGTCAAGCAACCCCACCCTAACCCCCCAAGTGAAAAATAAAAAATCAACATCCGTGTGATTTGAAAAGAAAACAATATACTCCTTCTCAAAAACCAACAACCATGTGATTCAAAAAGAAAACAATAACCCTCCTTGAAAAAATCAATAACCGTGCGATTTGAAAAGAAAACAAAAGCCGTGTGATTCAATTTGACTTGAATGGGAAGCTATTAGTATCTGCTTGCGCCTACCCTTGCAACTTACTTGGTGGCAATGAAGTTCATCAACAAAATATATCAAGGAGAGGATCACACCTCTCAAAACTCCATTTTAGTTTGATGCAATTTCATTTTTTTAAGAGTAATTCATTAATTTTGATTATAATTGTAGATTTCAAAAAATATTTGCATTATACCTAAATAATTATAATATCAATTGTGACGGCCAAATATACATTCAAAGGTTTAAAATACCATAGCTAAATTTGCTTATTAAGGCTACATTGCAACCACGACGGAAATGTTAATAGTAGAGAAGTTGACAATTCTAACAGGGAGGAAGAAAGTTGAAGCAAAATCTCCTACACCTCCACCACAAGATTTTATTTTTTTTAAAAACATCAAATTTAAATATAGGTTATTTAAAATGTTATTTAAAATTCAAACTTAACGTTTTGAAATACATTTTAAAAGTAGAAATGCCAAGAATTTATTTTTTAATGAAATACGAATGATAATTTTTTTTATACAACGTTGATGATTAATTTAAATCATATTGTTACCATCTTGATATTTGATATATTGAATGGACTACAATTTACAAGAGTTGTTGAATCAAAGTACTTGATTTTTTATTTAATTTATTACAATGCTTGAAGAACATCTTCTTGGAGTGGTGTCATTGTACATCTCTGACGCTACTTGTAAGAAGATGAATATTGGAAAAAAATAGACACCAAAAACAATGTACATTTCAAAGTTAATACTAACGCTATCAAAAAAGATATAAAGAATTGGAAGCTACATTTGATATTTTTTTTCTTGTGAAAGGCTCGTTGATGGTAATTTCTAATCATTTAATTAGTTATACATTAATTAATTTTTGAATATATTTATGACATTCACTTATTATTGATATATTGTTTTAAATTATTCAAAGACATTCAACTATTGAACTTAACTAAAATATATTTGATTGATACTTGTTTGTTAATCAACATGAAATAATGATATCCTATTTTGAATGGATTTTGAATTTATTTGTAGAATTCTCATGAAGATTATTTTCTTCTTCGGTATATAACTGACGATTGATATGTGTGCAATCACAACTTTGAACTTGTTGTAATGAAAGTTTAAGAAGCTATTGAAAAGGTATAGAAATTTAGTAAAATAAATACTTCCTCTATCTCAAAACAATCTTCCGGTTGGACTATATGTTTGGGATTTTTTTGCTGAAAATAACATTTCTTATTTCAACCCATTTTGAGCTATAAGTAGAATTCAACACACTCTTATTGTCCTAAAACTTTGAGTTTTGTAGGCCTTTTCAAAGTGCAGTATTAAACTTACTTGCATTAAAATTAATGGGAACTAGAAGATCAATTTGGAACAAAGAGGGAGTACAAGATTTTATTAATATAACTATATTTATTCAATGCTTGAATATATTATTCTACAAAGAAAAGAATATTGATTATCGTTATGAATTTGGGGTTCCTGTAGGAATTGTTTTGGGTGAGGCATGGTAGCAAGTGAAGTTAACAGATAATGTCATGCTAGATGATACTGAAGATGGGATTGCATGTCCTACCTAATTGGTGGAAAGTGTTGGTGAGGGTAGTGCAAAAAATGCATATACTCCTATCTATATTCTGTTGGTTTACAGTGACCGTGAAGCACACAATAGTCTTTTAATGTAATTATGATCATCGAAACACTTCTTGTGTTTTGTATAATACGATTTATACAATATAAGGAAATGAAAATCATTTTTGGCCAATTACATGGTTTTACACTATCACTATCACCTCAAAAGAGGCAATAACTGCCATGTACACTACTGTACAATTGTAGATAATTGAGAATTTTCTAAATTTGGGAATGCTATGAAATCAAATGATCAAATCCAAAAATTTTGTTCACAAAATATTTCAAACACAAAAAACCCCATCCATGCAGGAAAAGTTAAAATTAATTTACAGATAATCAAATATAGCATTCCAAAATTGAGTATATACATAGATTTAATTTTTTGAGCAAATACTTAAAAATGTGTTTTCCTTTCTTTTGCTTCCAAACCAACTATAATTTGAACAAATTAACCAACATATAACTTCTGATATTCATTTACTAACAGGGTTGTTGACAAGAAACACTTGTCATTATTGTTTTAAAACGGACTATTTTAGTAAATACTATGAGTTTTGATATATTTTTTTTATCAAATGAAATAAAATATGTCTAATTTATAAAGAATTCAAAATTGTATATGTGTAAAAATTTAGGCTTAGAAAAATTCTCTCTAAAATTTATACACAAAAAAAGAATGCATAAGTATCAAGAAAATGGATATTTTGATGTTTGATTTTTAGAAATTTTTTAGAAATTAAATACAAATTGGACATTTTTTCTAACTTGAAGATG
This sequence comes from Antitrichia curtipendula, assembly GCA_951230915.1. Taxonomy (NCBI): domain Eukaryota; kingdom Viridiplantae; phylum Streptophyta; class Bryopsida; order Hypnales; family Leucodontaceae; genus Antitrichia; species Antitrichia curtipendula. The sequence goes on from OX579635.1 coordinate 30,885,431, forward strand.
CTCCTTCTCAACCATTTTCATCTTTAGGAAAAAAATAACCGTGTTCTTTGCACTTGTGCAAAGATAGTGCACTTTGAGTATATGTGGAAGGTGAACACTTTACTAGCTTTAGAAAATCTCTTTATGGGCTTGTGTAACTTTAATAGAAGTCTTGATATTTCAATTTTGACCTTCAAATTTTCATTTTAGAGTCAAAAATACTACTACAAATCTCCACAATGGAAAAAATAGACATAAAATTGGGTCTATTTAAAAATTATTAATAATTTTTTAAAAGTGTAAAAAATTATTTAATGTCTACAACTACTATATGTAGCTTCATTTCAAACTAACATACCATGCAAAAGTTATGAGCAAAAAACCATTCGTCTGAGTCTAAAGGGACAAGAAAAAAGACAAATGTTTCTTGCAATCATCCTATAGTGATAGATGCATAAGCTTCTTGCATACAGTTTTGCAACTCTATCATAACAATTCTTCAAGACATGTCCAATGAGATTGAGGTTTGGTGATTGAGTATGTCACTCCATAATGGAATATGGTTGATTTTGGAACCATTCCTAAGCAATTTTTGTTGTGTGTAAAGAAGCATTTTCTTGTTGGAAAATAACTTCATTAATCTATGAAGTGCCAAAAATTTCCTTGAGGGATTCTTCAAGGTTTATAGAGGTAATCTATGATCTCAATTTTTGGCAAGTTTTTTTGAAACTTTTTTCAAGATTAAAAAAACTTATAAGCTTTATGGTAATATAATTTTTATTTCAATGGGTGTCGAGTAGCAAAAGTTATGCCACATAAGCCCCAAACAAGAGAAGGCAGGCATCAAGAAAACACACAAAACTTTGAAATAATTCAAATTTTAAGAATTTCTTCTAGATTATTTTTTTTCTCTATGTAAAAAGATTTTATCTTTCCATTTGGATAAGTAATGTAAAAGTTTTGAAGCTTTTTATTTTGTGGGCAATCTTAGCAAAAAATTTAGAATATAATGTACTAGATTCTTCTTTTAAACTTAATACTAATAATTTTCCAAAAAATAAATTTCACATGATATAAATGATTTTCTAGAGTAATCTCACTAGTGGAATTAGTGCAATTCAACCTCATCATTCTTAGAATTATCAACAATTTGGTTTTTTCTTTTGTCTTGTATCTATTCTGACTTAACAATTTCTTAAAGAAAATATCAGGGGAGATTCTTCAAATTTTATTCTCTCTTTCAACTTAATTCTTCAATATAAAAAAATCTAAATTCACAATTTATAGCACAATATTTTTACGTTTAGAGGATTCAAAGCCTTGTAATCTAGTTATGCTAGGAACAAAAATTCTTATTTTTTTCACTTTATTGCTTATATCTTATGATCAATATGATCAAAGTTTGTAAAATTTCTTCCATACATTTTTATAATAGTCTAGTGCAAGATCCCTATAGTTGGATTTGAAAAAAAAATGTTTAAATTTTTTTTTGTTTGCATTGAAAATGGGTAATTTGGATACAAAAAAATGGCACTGGGATCGCAGAAATTAAAATCAAAATCAAAATCCATCAAAGTGCTAAGCCGCTCTCTTTGCAAAAACTTAAGATAAACTACAACATTGAGTGTTTTTTTAATCTTGTAAGAACAACCTACAATTCTTGTTGTCATACAACTCCAGAGCATCAATGAAGTAAATGATCTTCGGGTTGGAAGGTTCTTCTTGTTACTAAACCAACTCCAACTGAAGTCATTAGAGCATAAATGATTGATCATTGTTTGATCACTAAAAAACACCCTCTACCAATTACTTATTGTCCAATCTTTGTACAATGGAGCAAATTATAACCTTACTTTCACATTTTGGGTAGACAAAGACAACTTAAAAGCTTCAATATATGATCCTAAATTTATTTATTTTAGGATATTCTTTAGTGTTGTAACAAGAAAATCAATTTCCAATACACTCTTCAATTTTCTTATTGCCTCTATTGCACTATCAATTCCACCTAAATCAAATGAAGTAAATACTATATCCCATCTTATCAAAGTGTATGGATGCCTTGCTCTTAGCTTGGCAATGTTTATACAATGTTTTTTCCTAATCCTATTCACATCACACTATGACAAATCAACAACTTGTGCCACTTCTCTATTGTTCATGTGATTTTTTGGTAAATAAACCACCTTCAACTTTGTTTCAAACAAAATTTTCCTTATGGTGCCTAACAACCTCTTCAAATACACTAGAGAGACGTTATGTTCTCAATTAAACACCACCCATAAAAAATTAACTTAAAAATGATCATTGAAGTTTATCCACAAATGCTAAAAAAATAGAGTCAATGAATTTAGTTGCACTTTTTTTGCTCTCTCTTAAATTCTAAATAGTAGGCTAAAATTCAAGATATGTGATAAAATTCTTCCTTCCTTTATCTTCCACCTCATCACTTTTCTATTAAAAAATTGCTAGAAGTATAGATATACCACCTCTCTAAAGTTTAGAGACTTGAATATAGACTCAATAGTTTGAGTTAGTGTATGCATCAAAGTATAGCCATCTCTGACAAGAAGGTCATTACTCACTCAAACACTTGTTTGGTAACATATCTGAATTTTTTCTTAAATAGTTCCAAAAATTGGTTACAACCTTGGCATATTTATAGTTAATTTATTAAAAAATTATTGACTATAATTCCTAAAGGATTGAATGACCGTTGAACAAACGGAAGTGATCTCACTTATAAGCTTATGAAGTTATTATGAAGTCATTGAACAAACGGATGTTCTCTCGGATGTTCTTTAAATTTTGACACAATCTGTTAACCCTAAAGGACCAAGAACATGCATTTTGGGGCAATAAAGAAATTTTGGACAGGTACTTGTGATTGGAGATTTGCATATTTTAGGCATAAATTTTAATACAAGGTGGGGATGAGGAATATCTTTTATATGCACAAAATTTCATGACATTTGGAATGTGAGTGAAAAGTTATGGCCTAATATGTTACTTTTTTCCCTTGCCAGGCAATCCGGACAGATCAGAAAAAATCACTTTTTTCATAAACAAAAATTTGAAATTGTTTTTTTAGAGTTATATATATATGAAAAGCTTTGAATCATTCCATTTTGACCAATGAGTCAAAAGTTAGGAGGAGTTTTAGTTTGCGGGCAGTTATAGATTCTCTACTCTAAAATAAACTTTAAAGTCCTAACTTTATCTTACTCAATTTTTGATGATTTTTGAATAAAATAAAATTTTAGGATGTACATTGTTTATTACAACATTGCAACCATTGGGATTGGCATTTTTCAATTCCATAACTAAATTCTTAACAATTTTGTATTTTGAATCATTCTTTACTTCTTTCTACTTACTATTTTTTTCTTATATGTTGTACAATTCCAAATGATGTGAAAATTTTCAAGTATGTAGCCAACTTGTCTAGGAAAAAGAATCCAAAGAAGCATCACCATTTTGGACATTTTTTCATAGAAAAGTGAGCTTTGTGAAGTGCAGCTGCCCTATTTTTTGCAGGGCCAAAAAAATGATTTCAATGAATTTGAATGCTTAAATCATGCAATCCATGCGATGGAAATTTTTGAAATTTTTACCACATTTTTTTGAGTCAGCATACTACAAAATCATACAGTTACATGTGTCAAAAAAAGTTTTTTTCAAAAATTTGGTACTAGTACTAGAAATGGCAGTTTTGGAGTGTTTTTGGTGAAAACATAGTCAAAGAACTTAAGGGGTTAGTAACATGTACTCCAATAGTAGGATTGTAATTTTTTTTTTTCAATTGGGTACCCGGATCAAAAGTTATGCTGCCCTGAAATTTTGGAGCAGCTTGGGGCATCTTCAAGCAACATTTTGAAATTTAACAAGTATAACAAGTAAAATAAACAACCATGTATAGTGTAAAAATCTCACTTTAGGAGAAGTTAAAGTTTGCTAGCCTTGTCAACTCAATTTATTAGCACAATCGACTCAATTTGTTAGCACAATGAACTCAACTTGTTAGCATTTATTAACTCAATTTAGTAGTTTGTTATAATTTTTCAATCTATATGGTTGAAGTTTCTAGAAATTTTTTCCATACATTTTTCACAAATTCCCATAGTAATCTAGTACAAACTTACACGATTGAATTCTGAAAAAAAAACTTTTTTATTTTCATTTATTTTCATTGCCTTCAAAAGTGGTAGTTTTTCAAAATTTGTGCCAAAAATGTGCCTCTTTCCCTTAGAGGTTAAAAACTAAAAATAGTACAACAATACATTCTTAAAGATTTTCAAATTTGAACTTTTTGCAATGTAAAATGTACTTATTGATATTTTGATGTTTGAAAAAATAAATTCTGAGAAGGTGTTTTGGAATATGCAAGTTAGTTGGCAGCTTGAGGCATTATAGATGAAAGAAAGAGTTAAACAACTATCAATGCAACACATCATGAATGAAAAGAATAGAAGTCTATTGCTTGGCAATCTAATTCATTATAGTTCAGTCAATGAGTTCAAATGACTATCAACCTAATATATGATGAATAGAAAGTCACATAATAGGTTAGGAAAACTCCAAAAAAATTGTAGCTTCAAATTTATGAAGTTTAATTGAAAGGATAAAGACTAGCTACAAACAATTGTAGCTTTACTACTCAATGGCTTCACAAAATGTACTTAGGTTATATACATGGGTTTATGAATTCAATAAGGCTATGAAGGAGAATTTAAAATTTAAGATTTAAAATGCGTTCTTCTATTGCTTAATGTATTATAAAATAGAAAATAAATATGATATAGATAAAATACAATTTACAATCAAGTAAAAATCTAATTGAATCAATTGCCAAAAATATAGTTTCAATGGTTTCAAATTAAAAAATTTTGAGTTAAATATTTTTTGAAGAAAAAGACTTAAAAATTTTGAATTGAACATCAGTAATAGTTGAGAGACCAGTAAAATCCTTACTTGCTTTCATTGAATTGTTTTGTTTGTTAAGAAATCATAATTAGACCATAGTATAAATAACTCTTGCAAAATTTGAGCTATTTACTCTTTAGTAATTTTTTTGACAAATGCTCAATTAAATAAGCAATTGGACATATGTCAATCACTTAAATTTTTTGCATAAAGTAAACGAATAATATCACATGTAATCTTTGGAGTGAAGGAATCCTTGATGGTGTTTTAGGTATTTAATTTAATTGATAAAATAATTTTCTACTACAAAATCTATGAACATCCATTTTCTACCCTATATAAAGTTATACACTCAATTCCAACTTGAGCTTCAATTCACATCTAAGTTTTGTTGCACTCCATAGTCACTTGAATGTTAATGATTGTCTTATGGAATTGTTGGCACCTGCATAAAATAAAATAAACCTTTGTTGTATGAAATAATAAATATCAATATTATTGATAATTATCAATAATTGTGTGGATAGTGGCAAGTTTTATGGCACAAGAATCCCTTAAAAATAACCATCAAATTTAAATCATTTAATTGATTCTAGTGTTTTCAAGTACACAAGATTTTAGTGATAGTTAGAGTCATTCAAATTAAAAATAAAATGAACATAAAATAAATGTAGAATTTTTTTCTTTGAATACTATTGTCTAAATTTTAATTAAACCAAGGGATTTTACAATACATCAAATTTGTTCACATTAGAAGGAAAATCAATGTAAAAAAATGAAAGAACTTATAATTTTTTATCAAAAATGAAAGAACTTATAAGTTTACACATATAAAGCTTCTATGGGAATTGTATTATACATGTCTTGAAAGAAACTCCACATAAGAAAATTCCTTGAGAAATGTTGATGAATATGGTTAAATTGTGATGAAAATAAAGACCTAAGTCATTAAAAATAATTCAAAATCATTAAGAATATATTTTTCATATATATATATACATATACATATAAGGATCATTATTTTTTATAAATATAAAATAATAATTAATCAAATTTTTGTATTATTTTATAAAAATATAATAAAATATCACAATTTTTGTAAATGAAAACAATACAAACCTAATTATTTAGAAATGGATTATTTAAATATATTTGATTAACTAAAAAAATGAATTTATGACTATTAATATATAGACCATGATATTTGCGCTATATACATTTTAGATTTTCAGTAAAATTATATAAATATTATAGTTTCTAAAACGACATAAGCTAATAATTACATATTAAGCGTTTCAGTAATTGAAATTTAAAATAATGAATGCCATGCATATATTTATTACACATGGAAATGATATTTGAATTATATTGAGTTCCTAGTTAAGATGTTATTACATACTAAAATGAGATTATTACTTGTATTGTTGAAGATTATGAATTCAATTCAATCATGATTTATTTTGGATTTCTTGGCTTTCATCTTGGAAATTAGAGTATTTAATTCTTTCTTGAACATTTGATGCAAGAAACGGTTTGATGTACTTTTGATCCAGACTAGCAAATGATGTACTATTGTAAAAATAAAAAATAATTTGAATTAGAAAAAATTTCAAATTGTTATAAATATCCATATTCAATGTATTCATTGATTTAGTATTAAATTACTACATAAATATTTTTAAATTATTTATGATTTAATCAAAATATGTAAAAATATCATTTATGAGGTATTATATTCTTCAAAGAATATATAAGATCTAGCTCTTAAAATAGCATTATACAACATAAATACAACTTCTATTGAAATAATTTTTCAATGATTTATTAAAAAGTTAAAACTGACTATTAATACTAATTTTATTTTATTAACCAAATTAAAATTTAACTTTTACATGCATATATGTAAGATATTTTCATATTATCTGAAAATTCAAAACCACAATGGACATTCAAAGTTAACTTTTGAAGAACACATTTGACTTGCAAATGTCACCTATAGTTACATTGCCCGGCCGTGGGTCAAATGTAAGAATTGACAAAATTTCATTATGTTTTGTAGAAAATGCCAAATATTTTGACTAGGTTAATTTCTAAATGATTAGGGAAATCTGCAAAATTTAAATACATTTAAATAATAAACTTTTAAAATTCCAGTAAAATCTATTTCAAATGAAAAAATGTCAATCATGATAATTCAAAATATTGAATTATTTCACAAACAATTTTCAAACCACCTAAATTTATTATTCAATGTAAATTTAATTTTAATTTTCAGTACTTCAAATTAAGAACCACTATCTAAAATCAAAAATTACATTCACAAAAAGAAGGGTAAATTCCAATAATTGAAATAATTCTATGATATTTCCAAATATTTAGTTTAAATACTAATGAATATTGAATTTTAATATTTATAAAATACATAATAACTAATAAAATATATTTTCTTTTTAAATGGCACAATTTTAAAATCAACTACAATACAAGTATTGAGTGAAGATCATATTTTTTTTAATTATTCAAAAAAATACTAAATATGGATATTATACAAAAGAATATATTTTATTTATTTAGGGATTTTAGTACAATTAATAAATTTTGGGTGACAAAGGATGTTTTGGAAAAAAAAGTCCAAAATTGTAAATATTCAATGCATTGCCCAAAATAAGAAACACTTTTTTTGAATTACAACCATACAAAAGTGTATTAAAAAAGTAATGAAATATCTGAAAAAAACTTCTGCCCATTTGACTACATCAATTGAAAAATTATAACGTTTCAAATGAGAACTTTTTTTTTCATTCAAAAAATAGTTAAGCAAACTTCAATCCTCCTTAGCTTAGTTGGTTGAATATTTTTTCTTTATACAAAAATGAGGACTTTCACCATTTACAACTATACAATATTAGGGTTACTCATGCAAAAAATTCAGATGCAGCTGAGATGTCTAACTTACTCCAAATCACCCTACAATGCAAAGAGTTTTAGTGAACATGCAATACACAAGACATTTTTTAATGATTTCTTGTGCAATGAAAAAAAGAATTATTTGAAATTCAAATGGTCAAATTTTGAGAGACCAACATCTGAAATACGTGGGAAAAACTCCAAGAACTTTGACTTCACATATTGCAAGATAATAGGTCTTGAAGTTTAAAAAGAAGTATTTTTTACTTGAAACCCTTCGACGTAGCTAACAAAGTTTGATTCCTCTTAGAATGTGATTCGAGAACTAAAATATGTGGTTTTGTGGACAATTTTATGCCATAATTTACTAGTTACATATATGTCAAATTTTAGAAGCCAATGAGGATTTTAGCAAAAGATGCCCAAATTGCTTGAGCTGCCAAAAACGTTGAAGGCAGTAAAACTTTCGATTCAGGCACCCGATTGCCCGATTGGAAAAAATAAATGTGAACATGGATGCGGGATATGCTCACATGTTGTGTCAAAAGTTTGTGATCATTTGACCAAAATTAACTTTATAGGAACCTACTTGGATTTTCAGTTGTCCATCCAATGGACAATTGTCCTTTAGGAGTCCAGTTAAAAAAAAATCAATAAAATGAATTGTTATATTATTAAAGAAAATATGATTACTTTTCTTGAATTTGTCGAAGTTTTTTTTGGAGTATAGCTTTTTGTTTCTGAGCCATGTTTACAATACTAGATCCATCTTCATTCACATTTATATTTTCAACGTCTTTGTCTTCCATGTTCTAAATAAATGGAAACAAAATTTTCAAAAACACATGTTAGAAATAGTTCACTATAACAAATGTTGTTTAAAACAAAAACATTATAGTTATAAGATTAATGCTACAATTAAATTTTGGTCCTTAATTAGTAGTTATTAGATGATATAAGAGCTTTAAATTTTTTTTTAGAACATGTAGTTTTATATATAATTTAAAATATTTTTATGAATTAAAATTTGAACAAAAATAGCAAACAAATAGTTTGTTTAGATATTCAAAACAAATATTGATTTAGATTAGGCTACAAGTATAAAAAAAATCATTAGATTATAGTATATGTAGAATAGTGCTATAAAATAGAACAATGTCTTTTATATACTTTTATTGAATGCATATATATATAAATAAATATACAAATAAATTTCAGTTGTATTTGATATTATTAGCATACCTCATCTTTGATAAATTGTGTCATGGTTTCATCTTTGCCCACATGACATTCAATATCAAGATATTTCAACAGTTGAGGTGTTGAACCACCTATAACTAAAACCTATATCAATTCATAAAAGTGTTAATAATGCCTACAAACTCATAAAACTTACTATAATTTTACTTAATATCATATATCCTACAACCATACTTTAAAACTCATAAAGATATATTTTTTTCCTACTAAAAAAAAATACCTACTGTAAAAAATATTGTAAAAAGAGTTGATGTAAGACATATCCGACCATAATCTTTTGGAAAGTCAGCTACAGATTGAAGTGCCAATGCAAAAGCCATAGCTCCTCTAAGCCCTAATTTCATAAAAATAAATTATTTCATGATGATTTTAATTTTATTAAGCATATGTTTTTAATAAATTCATGTAGAATGAAGATTGGAAACAAAAAAAATACCACTAAACCACAAAGCATGTTGAAATCTTGAAGGAATCTTTTTTGAAATTGGTCGCCTATAATTTATTAACCAAGCACATGGATATACATTTGCCAACCTGTAAACACCATAAAGATGTTTGAAATTGATTAAAATTAAAAGCTATGGAAAAATCAAATTCTTGTTTAAGTTGATTTCAATTATAAAGGATTCAACCAAATCTACCAACCAAAATAGCTTTCAGCTTTTGATGAATCCCTATTATATGCTTACAAATCATAGTTAGTGACTAGGTGAATTTTAGGAATGATTTTGAACTACAATACAAACTAAAGATAACGTTTTAAAGTTGTTTCACTCTAGTGTTTAGATGATATATTTCAAAAGATTAATTAATTAAAAGTTTTTTAAATTAAAAAACATTAGTACAAGACCTTTTACATACGCTTTCAAATTATTGGAATCTTTTGTTAGTACAAGACCTTTTATATACGCTTTCAAATTATTAGAATATTTCGATTTAATTTTTTGAAATGTGTTAAAATCTCTAAAGTTTAGAATATTTTTGACATTTCTTTCCGAAACTAAACTAAACTAAAATTTAATACATTTTCACAAAAATTTGCGGAAAAAATTTAACAATACTATTTTGACAACAATGCTAGCATGTGAGCCTAGAAATGTGAAGTATATATTATATATATATATATATATATATATATATATATATATATATATATATATACTATTTGAGAGATATTTAGAAACTAATTCATTTCAAAATGAAAATTATAAATTGATAACGTAAAGTCCGACTCATTAAAAAAAATCTATAATGTAGTATTTCATTATCTAGGATATTTACATACATAGTAGAAACTATTTGGAAGAAATGAAGTCATTTATTATTATTTGAGATAGAATTAACAAGCAAATTTCAAAAATGAAATTTTGAAATTTTATTTATAAAATATTCAAAATGTCCCAAACATTTTATTTGAATTTGTAAAAAATACCGAAATATGCATATTATTTTTAGGCCCTTTTTATTAAATATCCCTTTTCTTGTGTGATTTCCTAAATGACAAGGGAATAATTCACTTATAATGTTTCAATATAAATTGTTGAAGTTCTTTTAAAGATTTTTGTTAGAATATGTTTAAAAGTATTATGTTTGCCTAAAAATAATTCAATTATATTAGGAGGCGGATGTAAATAAAAACTACTTTGTTGAACTAAATAGCAAATTTCTTATTGTTTTCTAAATGTTATTTAGAATTAAACAAAAGAGCCACACATGCATATATATAAATGTTCTACATAGAAATGTTTGAGTGTATGTCTGTTTGTATGTTTTCTAGATTATATATGCAATTAATAAATGATTAATAATATTTTGAAATTTGAAGAAATAATTTATTAATTATATTGACAATATTTTATTTTTTAAATAAACTAAAATTAAAATTTATGATTTACAAAAAATCATTGATGCTAAAATCAATTATGAAAATGCTAAAATCAAATACAAATTACAAAAATACAAATAGTTATATTCAAAGTTTTTTTCCTAATAAAACTTCAAGATTCTTTTTCTAGCAATTGTGTTCTAATGAATAGATTTAGAATTATTATTTTTGGTACATACTTTAAATTACAAAGAATTAATTGGGCTAGTAAACGCATTAGTCAAAAAAATACCATGAGAGCTTATTAATTATCCTTGTCAAAAGATCTATCAATAAAATAATATATCTTATTTATAAAAAATTATCCATGCCATCATACTATTTTTTTATTATTTCAAAAAAATTGCCAAATAAAACTATTCAAGGTTTTAACTGATGAGGCATTGATATATGAACATTATAATTTTGAAAAATGTACTATTTATAATTTACTTTAATAATATCTAAGATATCAAATGAAGAAACCAACTCAAAGTCTATGTCTATAAATCAAACTTTGAGAATAATTCTAAAATACTTTACAAAAAATCTGAATTAATTTCAAAAAAATGGATGAAATACCTTGCAATGAAGCAACTTATCTTTGCATAGCATTATGATGAGTTCATTAAGGTAAATTTTTTGTAGGCTTAATAGTATGCATTTCATATTATTATTAATGAAACAATGGTGAAAAATTATGCATTCCAAATACTTTTTTCTTGTAATGAAATTTTTTGATGAAATTATTTTGAAATTATTTTCATTTTTATTTTTATTTTCTAAAAACCAAAATTTGTGAGCTTTTAGACTGTAAATTTTTCAATATGCTTGTTTACATCTTTGTAATTGTCCTATGCCAATGTAGCTAACATTAATTTGCGTCATTTTTAGTCATATGGCATATTTTTTGAAGTAATGAGTTTTTTATTCATTAATTAAATAAAATAATAATTTAGTTGCTTAATGAGATTTTTATGCATTAATTGAAAAGATGTAGTGTGTAAAATGTAAGAAATTATAAACTTTGAGGATACAATTGTAAAGAATGTAAATCCAAAACTATGCCAACTTTGTTGTTCAAGAAATAAATCCACGCCCATATAAATAAACCTAATCATTTTATTAATTTGTCATTTATAAGTATAAATTTAACATAAATGAAAAATAAAATAAAACTTTTCAAATATTTAAGCCTTTTAAAAATTAATGATAATAAATGATAACCATATATCTAGTAAATGAGAATATAATATTACAATGAAATACAATTAATCTAATTTAGCTCTTAAATTTCCTTACACAAAAGTTTCTGAAAATTTAGCTAGCATTTGGAAATAACTTGTTGTAACTTGTCTTGCTTCCGGTGACAAATTTGGAGCTGTATAATATTTCATTGCCTACAAAGTTAAATAAATTATAGAATAATTATTAAAAAATTTAAATATGTCATTGATATCTTAGAAATGTTTAGTTCTTGAAATGACAAAGGATTTTTAAAACTAGAAATAAATATAAGTTTAGTACTTATGATGTAGTTTGACTTTTATGATCTTCTAGCTTTAAAAGCAATGTTAAGAAATTTGTATGCCCAAATTAAGATTGTTTCATATATTTTGAGGGTCATAAATCACAAATGCATGATTTGATCTATATTAATTTTACTATTCAAATAATTATGATGTACAACATATCATGATTGAAAAATTATAGGCAACATTATAGAGTAATTATATGTTAACAAATTGAAAATGGATTAGGAATCTATCTTTTGGCATGTCCATTCATATTTGCATGCATTGTTCAAATTTGCACACTAACTCCCATAGGAATTAATGAAACAAATGATTGACAATGAGATGTTTGTCATTGTAGAAATATCTCATTATGGTTTCTATGTTGTTTTTCTATTAAAATACTATAAATACTTTAATTCATTTGTGAAAAAAAAGTTAAATCAAAACTTCAAAATTGATAATTGTATGAAACGAAATGCAATGTTAACTTACAATACCAGCAAATAGAATTGCAACAATCCCAGATAAGTTGAGACCATCTGCAAGCATGTATGATGCATATGGAAATAAAACAACCAAACAGGATTCTAATGTTGTTAATCTGTAAAAGAATAACCGTAAATATTAGATTTCATGCTTATTTGTAATATTCTATAATTTTTTGTAATTAAATTATTAATAAAAATATATTGATATATTGATTACATTATAATTTTGTAGTTGAAAAATATTTAATAAATTATTTAATGAATGACACTGATTTGCATTTTAGCTTAAACTTTATAAATGATAGAGCAAAATTCAATTTCAACTACATTACTAGAATTCTTTCATTTTACTAAAACAAAATTTATAAACATTTAGTATAAATAAATAATAATTAAATAATCTTATAATTAAAATGAATATATACAATTTGATTGGAGGATTTTCTTAGTAGAGCTCATTCAATTTCCAATTCTAAATTAGTTGGATTTTTTCAAAATATTCAAATATAAGTTTATAATTACACTCTCAAAAATTACAAGTGATTGGTTTTTTGTAATACATCAAAAGTTGCAAAAAATATTATATAATATTACTTAGAATAGAACAAGAAGTTTAGAAGTTATGATGACACACTTTTCTTCTTGAAGATGACCGTATTTGAATAACAAAGCACTTGCAATGGCTGCCAAGATTCCTGAAACATTTATAATTCAATCATTAAAAAAAATTTTAAAAATTAAAAAATTCTCTTAACTTCCACTAATTTATTTTATCAAGTTTTTTCTTGCATAGTGTTTGGAGTGCTAAATTGCACTTTGAATTTATTTGCAATTTAGAATTTGAAAATGACTTAATAAGCCTTCAAGAAGCATGCTTTCGAATTTGAGTAAAGATCAAATGGGAACATGCCCAATTTACATATAAATTTGTTTTTCTTAACCATCCAAAAGCTTGATTGCTATTGTTTTAGCATTTGAGTTAGGAATGTTTTCAAGACTATTTTCTATAATTATTCAATAGCTTAAAGAGCATTTATGTTTTTCACCTCAAAAAAAATTCTATTTTGAAAAAATAGAATTCTATAAAAGACATAAAAACAAACACTCCCTTTGTTTCCAAATAATACTTGTGTTTCTTTTGTATTTTACAAAAAAAACACTAGTATAATTTGAAAAACAGATAGAATAATAACTTCTTTTTTTAAATCATTGTAAATTGAATTTAGCCATCTAAACTAAAGAGTAAATTCTTGTGAAAATCACTAATATTCAATCTACAATCAATTTTAGAAGCAATTTTTGATTTTTTGTTTCAAAATATATTGAAAAATATTGTAATAGTAGATTTAAGCATAAAAATGTAGTTTATGGGTCATAGATTACAATTTTTGCTTGACAACAAAATTAAGTCTTATAATAGTGACATACATGACAAATAAAATTTGGACATAAACCTTTGGTATGTAATTTTAGAATGTTATCTTGAAATGTTTTTTTGGAGGTAGAGAAAAAGGTTATCTAGCTAGGGATGTATACATTTTTTAATGATGAGCGGAGCCGTAAGTTATGTTGTCCAGTGCAAAAATGCTTTAGATTTTGACAATCAAAAACAAAATTTGTGAAATAAAAATTTCAAATCTTAATTTTTGTAGGATATGTATATATTTAATTGGAAAATTTTGAATCATTCCATCAATTGGATTAGTAATGTAAAAGTTTGAAGAATCTTATTTTGGAGGCAATCAAAAAAATTTATTGAAAAATTTGATGAATATAATTTTGTTTTTATGCAATTTTCACAACTAAAAAAGAAAAAGTTAATAAGGTTTATTTGCTATGACAATATCACCAAGGTGATTGACATTACATGTTATTCAGCCCCTGTGGAGGGCTGCAAGTTCCCTAGGGTTCCCAGACTCTGAAACTGTCTGGAACTGCGCCGCAGCAGCTGCGTGACGTGGCCAAGCGACTGCCACGTCATACAAAAAAATTCAAAAAAAAAAAAAAAAAATTTGTTCATCTTGTTTTTCTGTTTTAAGATTTCTTTTTTTTCAAAAAAATAAATTCTGACAATAGCCGTTCTTTTGCTACCGGGGGAACTACGCTGGGAATAGGCCCAAAAAGGCCCTCCGGACCCCTCCAAAATCATCTATAGTGTGTTTCTATTCCATTTAAGAACAAATAGCAATTTAATTTTTCCTTCCACCTTATATCTATTTAAATTTAACTAAGTTTTAAAGGATAAAAATTTGTCATTTTTAAATTTGTTTGTGATCTACTTTTTATTCTTTTAACCAAATTCTCTAACAATAAGTCATTTTCATTACAAAAAAAATGAGCCCATGAAGAGGCCGTGAGTTCTGCACCCCCCTGGTGCAAGTAGAGAGAAATCCTCCCAGGAAATGAAATCGCTGACGTGGTCGAATTTCGACCACGTCAGCGTTCTGTCAGATTTTATTATTTTTTTAATATTTTTTTGTTTTTTTATTTTCTTAAAAATAAAAAATAAAAATTTAATTTAATTTAATTTTAAAAAAAAATATATATATATATATATATATATATATATTTATTTATTTATTTTTTATAAAAAAATATTAAAAAAATAAAAAAATAATTTTTTTTCTGTAATTGCAACACAGGGGTGCCGAAAATGAGCTGTTAGCAGCCTTTTCCAGGGCCCAAATTTTTTGTAATGGAATTCAAAAATTTTAGTGCAAAATTTTTAGGCTAAAAAGATTCAAATTCTATGAACTTGTATAATGTATAATTCTTCTGTAAGATATAATTGTGGAACTTTAGAGGCTAAAGTATTTTTTAAATTTTACTTTAGAAAGTATCTTTGAATTTTTGATATTATTCATTGATATTAAAAATATTAAAATAGTTATTAGAAAAATAATGCATACATATTAAAAATACAAAAATTTAATTTATACAATTTAATTATTAATTTGGAATTAAACATTACAATCAAATATTTACCAATAAGTAAAGATCCCACAAATGTTCCAATGAAATACATGAATGCATTCAAAATTCCATGTCCAGTAATTGAAACCCCAACAAATGACAATAATGTTCTGAAACATGTATCAAATTATCCTAAAAATCATATCATTAATGTTATATTCATTGCATGTGTATAAAATACAATACAATAATTAACACATGTATAGTTTTTAAATCTTAAAAAACATTTGAAGTTAGTTAATTTTTTTGTTCATAAATAACAAAATTGTGTCAAAACTAATTATTCTTAAATTTTTATGTATATATACATATTTGCACATCAAAAATTAAATTAAATGCAATATACTATGTAAACAATCAATAAAAGAAATGAATGTATCTAATAAATGTGGTACTATATATTAAAGTTTACCTATAAGCAACAATAGCCACCTGCGCAATTTAAAAAATATATATATTAGCAATGAATTTCAATTAGTAAAGTGTCCTACAATGTCAATTTCTTGTATTCACATCAATAATCTATATATCTAATTAGACTATAAATATAATATATTTTTTTGTAATAAAATAATAAATTTTATTTTAAATTGAATCAAATCATCATTGTATTTATATTATTTGATGAAATTTCATATTATAAAAACATGATAGATTTTATATTCCAAAAAAATTGGGCAAAATTTTAATTCTTCTAATATAATTAGAATAAGTCACAATTATAATGGTTTTGAAAAACTTGAAGAGAAAATAGAGATATGATTTAAGTCCAAGTTTACTTAAAATGTTGTGGTTTTCTTTTTATCTTCTATAATAATCAATAGACTATGTCACATCATTCTAAACTATTTGAATATGTAGGGGTTCAATTAGACTCACTACCAAGCTATGGTTGATTTTACAATGATGAATGAATAGAAATTTAGTAAATTGTTGTTTCTAGTGGCTAAATGGTCAAATTGGTTGTGTATAATAAATATGTTGCAAGTCCTCAATGCTAATTGGTCATTAGATTATTAACAATTTGTCCTCATTAGATGAGATTTCAAGGTTCTAAAGGAGTAAAGGACTGCAAGTTCCCGGATTGTTGGGAACATAGGAATTGTGCTAAATTAGTTCCAAATCAGCAGTCTGATGTGGTGAAACTATTGCCACATCAGATAATAATATTTAATTATTTTCAATGTTAATTTTAATTCATTATTTATTTATTTGTAATTTTAATTTAAGATTTAAAACATCAATTTTATTATTTTTAATTTTGGCGGTAATGGTTGGTTTTCAACATTGGAGATAGGCCCAAAGCGACCCTCCAATAGAGCTAAAAAACATTTAATGCTTTAGTCATTAGATACTAAGCTAATCGATCATTACATTACATAAAATTTGTCTTTTTTGGTCAATGGTTACTAAATAGACACTTCATGCTATATAAATTTATTCCTCTTGTTTTACCTTTGGGCTTTCATATAAAGCAAGATGTTCCACCACTGCCCATTAAGTGAAGGAATAAACCTTATGGCGTGCACGTAAGTGGCTTGGCCAACTTGGTTAAGTTTAGAAGGCATGCTCCCCAAACTTCAAATATTATTATTATTTTGGTAGTTAATTTTCTTTCAGGAATGCTAGAACATGCGAAATTGATTAAATTGATATGATGTAGGAAATTCTTGGTATTTAAAAAATAAATCTCAAACACATGTTTTTCAATAGTTTTAAAAAAAAATGCATTTGTAGCTAATCATAGCACTAAGTGGTACTACCTTTTCTCTCATAGTGACTAATAATCATGGAATGCATTTCATTGATTATAAAATATACTTATTTGTAGGAAGTCATAAAAAAAGAAAAAGATGAAAACTAAGATTAGACTTAATCCTTAAGGGAGCGTTTATTCCCTTGGAGGACAATATGGGTCCGGGTAGGTTCCTATTGTCTCAATTTGTAGTGAAGTTTTTAAAAAAAATTTAGGGAGGTGCGATCTTATAAGAACTATATAATTTTTATTTCAATCAATGCTTAGGAGCAAAAGTTATGGCACTATAAGCCCAAAATGGAGGTTGGCGGGCAACACATAAGAAATCTCAAATAGTCAAAATAATAATAATTTTTTTAATTTCCTAAAATAATTTTTTTTAGTCTACATGTAAAACTTTGATTCATTCTATTTCAGCTAGGGATGACAAAGTTCTGGACAATCTTGTTTTTTGGGCAATCTGAGCATCTTTTAGAAAAAAATAAAATTGTCCACCTTTGAATGCTAGTGTCTCCAATCCGTATAGTTAAATTTAATAAAAATATTATTATATGAGCTCAAACAAACTAAGTACAAGATCCTACAGTTAGATTTTCCTTTAAATATTTTTTTTTTGGATGAATGTAGCAAAAATGATAGTTTTAATTGTTTTTTGACAAAAAATGGCCTCGGTCCTTTAGGGATTAAAGGATATATCTATTCACTAATAGTATATCATTTTTTTTAAATATTGAAACTATCATGTTTGAATAATAATAAAATTCCAAATAATCATTTTTTGATCAAATCAAGCATTTTATAAGAACTTATGATATTTTCTAACTCTATTTATTAGTAAGCTTTGAGAGATATATTAAATGAATGTATTAGAATATAATTCTAAAAATAATTAATCTAAAAATATCAGTGTTGGAAAAGTGACTCTATTTTGAAAACATGGATATAGTTTACAAAGGAATATCAGTAGGAAAGTTATAAATTTTTTTTTAATTTGTTCATCTTTTAACCCCTAAAGGACGGAGCCCATGACTGTGTAGTCTAATTTGTGTACGTTGAACAGACACTTGGTCCTTTAGGGGTTAAATGGCATTCATTAATGATTTTTCAAAATACTATAAACTACATCTTTGGAATAGAAAGGAGAAAAAAAAAAAAAAAGGTTGGAGAAACAAATAAATTTTCTTAATGACTATTAAAAAACTTACAGCATCATTTAGCACAGATTCGCCAAATACATAAGAGTAGAGGTCAGGATCCACCTCAAGTTCCTGTATAATTACCACATTACAAAGTATGTGGTGTCTCCTCAATGCAACTTTGTAAAAAATTAAGTGAGGAATATATTAAGCAAAAGCATTAGTCATTATTTACTCTAAAATAATTTAGATTATATAGCAAAAAATCAGTTAGTTACATTAAATATCGCAAGTACTGTGACCGGATCGGTTGAAGATATAAGAGCACCAAATGTAAGAGATACAAGTAATGGCATCGCATAAGTCCAACCCAAAAATCCAAATGTCCATCTGCTATTAGTCATGTATCAATAAATCATCAATGTATTCATGTTAATTAATGTCACATTTAACTACTTCTGGACTATTCAAGGAATTATGGACTAAACATCCAAAGATCACGGGGTAATAATATTGTGAGATTTCCTAATGACCATCGTAGAATCTCCCGATGACCATTATTAATTCTAGACTTTCAAGAGTCCAAAAGTAGTTAAATATGACAGTGTAATAATAAGTTTATATTAATATTGTTAATTTGAAGACTATAGACTTAAAATAATGGTTTGTCATTTTAATATCTTATAACAAGGTTTGGAAGTTTTATTCTGAAGCTCTTACAAAAGAATGCCAACAAAAAATGTAGAAGTGAGTGTTCCCAAAAAAGAAAATGTACATATGGCGCCAAAATTTGAAAAAAACGAACTCTGCAAATTTGAAGGCATGGTTATTCTTTTGAATTTTCACTAGAATGATGTGGATATCAATTACAAAATACAAATTCCATATTCCCAATATTTTGAAAATAAAATACAACAATGCAAAATTGGAATTAGAAGGCTTTAATAATCTCATTTATTTTAATTTTTTAAATTTTATTAATGATTTATATTTGCAAGTACATGATGAATGTGTTTGAAAAATTTCTTACTGGTTTTAAACTCCATCCAGAATCAGTGTATAATTAGACTTGGTTAAAGGGTACAACTTTGATATAGTTCTTATTCAACATTTTATATATTAAAATGCTAACAAATGTCCAAAAATTTAAATTTTTTTATTAAATTTAAGGATATAATATTATAGGAGGTAACAATACATAGAAGAAAAAATTCTCGTTAAAATTTATCCAAGTCCTGTTGTCAATATCAGTTTATCAGTATTTAATTAATAATATTGTTGCAACGTTGAAAGATAAAATGGATTCGTGTACAAAATATATATTTTTCATTCCATTAAGTAATTAAATCATATAAATTATAATTGTAATGTAAAAAGTAACATTATTTATATAAGATAATATTATAATAATATTATATTTGCTAAGCTTACCCAAATTCTCTTTGACCACCAAAACAACTTATCATCAATCCAACAAAAGCACCTGAAGTCTTTTCACAACATGTTCATCTTCAAATTTACTTATTTTAATAACTATTACATATCTTAGATTATTATCTTGAAATGTACAAGATCACAAGATTTTAATTTTAGTGTCATGTTTAATGAAACTTCACATATTGACACAAGTGTCATATTTTAATGAAGTCAATTTCTAATAAATTAACCTCTCAATTAAATAAATATTCTATTGTAACTTATATTATTAATAATAATACATCTTTTGAATTACGTTTCATTTAATACTTTAATGATGGAAGATTTAAGCAATGCTAAGTGTATTTTATGCAAAAATCGATAGATACTATTTCTAATTCATCATGGTTTCTCAATATTAAAAATATTAGACTACAAGTACAATAACAAATGAAAAATAATAAAATTCACTACTTAAAAATAATTGATTTGACCTATATTTTCTTAGCAACAACTCATCTATTTTGATATTGCACTGATGTGGAAAATATAAGTGAATCATTGTTTCTTAATTTAGTTACTTTCAACTGTAAACTTTATTTTATAATTTTTTGAAATGTTGAAAATAAAAAAATGAATTTGAATTTTGAAACATGATCTTGTAACCCTATAAACTCTATGAGTCTAGAAATTAATTTGTTTGACTTATAAATGCTAGTAAGTAATTCCTCACCTAAAAGAAGAGCAACACCTGTTTCATGAAGAATGAGGATATTTTTACGCCGCATTACATGACCTATTACAAATGTACAACCTAGTACAATGGTTTGAAGTAAAATGGATAAACTTGGAACATTTGATGCTTGTCCTTGATTTGGTATTGACGATGGAGAACTTGCAATGAAATTCATAATGAATGTCTATTGGAATATGTGGCCACTTTTTTAAGAATCAAAGTTTAATATTCATATTTCATTGAATTCTCTTTTCAAATGATTTCCATACATTTTTTGTTCAAAGATATACTATAAAGTTGATTGCATTGAAGAAATTTTCAAATTCCAACTCAATTGTAGAAGAAATTACACATTTTAGAAAAAAATCTACAAAACATCGATCACTTTTTTTTATCTTGAAGATTGCGCCAATTCTTTTCATCTTCTTTTGGTATTAATGCTATTGTCTTTACAAATGAAATAATAATAATTATAGTCTTGTTTGAGAATTTTGAAGTCCTTTGTTGTCTTTGGATATTATGTAACATACAAAAATATATGAATCACACTTACACAACCAAATTTTTAAAAAGTTATAAAGATTGTAAACTTAAAATACATAAGATGCTTAACCCTTAAAGGTCCAAGAGGTCTTTGATAATGTGCAATTTTTTTGAAGCTTTCATTTAATAAAACTTGTTAAAAATTGAAATATAAAATTGTTCATACAAACATATTTTGAAAAATGTTCACAGATCTTTGTCAATTTGTCAACTTCATATTGAACCATCCAACTTAAACAATTAACCAAAATGTAATCTTTATGTTTATCAAATGAATATTTTGTGATTTGCTAAAATTTAATTTTAACCCGTAAAAGCCCAAGGAGTTTGAACAAAACACAAATGTGATAAAATATAAGTTTTGTAACTTTTTGAAGTTTGCATAAAAGAAGATAATGTAAAGCATGAAAGTAGAAAAGTTTTTCTACGGTCAAAATTATAAAATTATTTGTAGATTCTCTTCAAATGAATTTTAAAAATATAACTTTAAAAATTTACCAATAATACAATTTTTAGCTTTAGTATTTGAATTTTTTTTTATTGGTCAAAATTGTGGTTTCTATTGATTTGTGAAAAAATACATAAAGGTAACTTTGCACTTGGTATTAGAAGTGTTGTTTGAAATGGGAATCTGGTTCAATAGTAGGTTTAAATTTGTTTCTAAGACCCTCAATAGTAATACCTTTAACACCAAGTGCAAACATACCTTAAGATTTAGTAATGAAAACACCGACACTTTCTCCAAATAGTATTCTTTTCAATACTAGGCAAATTCTAAACACTTTGTGCTATTCTTCTTATAAATTTTGTTTGACCGTAGTGATCTTAGTTTTGAATATAAATATTGAAAGACAACCCAATCTTTAAAATAAATAAAAACTTTAAAAAACTTTTTTTCCACTTGAAAATGCTATCCAAAGTCGAGCAACAACCATACAATGGTTGCTTGAGTACTTAGGGGTTAACGTAATTGGTTAAAAAAGAAAAGAGATTTGATTTTGAAAATCTCATTTCTATATCTATTATAAAATTTAATTAAAAAAATTAAATAATATTTTATTTTATTTGTTTCAAAAAAATTGGAAGTATCAATTTTAATTTAAAAATATTTCTCTAAAGTAATACATATTTTTTTAATTCATTATTTTGTTAAGAGAATGTGAAAATTATATTCTCTATCTAAATATCAGTTGTAGCAATCTCATGCTCGTTGATCTTGATTTTGCTATCAGTAATATAATGACTAAATGTCAATAACAAATTTTGACTTGAAGGTCACTTAAGGATTACAAAATTATAATTTTGAAATTATTTTTGCTTGAAGAAGCTGCCTAAAATTGGATAGCAAACATAAGGTAATGGATTGAATGCTGATGGATTAAAAAAATGTATATACTAAAATTTAGTTAAATTGTTTTGTTGGAATACCTATAAATGCAATATGGTGATAGAACAAAACATAGATGTCTTATACTCTTATAAAATATGACTTTTTAATTTTCTTTTGAAATTTGTCTTAAGAGAGAAGTTACTAACGTGTATGCATTAGAACCTTTCAAAAAGTTTTGAGGTTGGTTTAGATCATAGCTTTCTAATGCTCAAAACTTGTTACAAATCAAATCAAAATTACAATCCATACAATTTCATTATGATATAATAATGAACTCGACCTTCATTAGTATGCATAAAAGATCTTTTTTTATGCCACTAAAAAGGCAAAAATATCAAAAGGGTTAATCCTTGAATTTCTAAAGAAGTAAATATCCACTTAAGAATTAATGTGGAAGGACAAAAGAAGGTTGTTCAGTTAGAGGATGTAAATCACTTTTTTACATCACTTTTTTGTCCAGGGTGAATTGATCCCTCGCTTGTCCTTCCAAAGTCCCCCAGTTTTTTCTTAGGGGTGCTTGTTAAAAAAGACCTCCATTTTTTGCTTAATTAATCCATTTTTATACCACATAAACTAATTTGGGACGTGCTTTGATTGTAAATATGAATTCCAAATTTCCAAATTTTATAGTTCCTATGCTTTTCTTGCGAATAAAATTGGGGGTGAGCAAGGGGGTTGGTTCACCATGGCTATTGTTTTGGGTGCACCACTTCTTCTTCCACTTTTCATGTGCTCTAAAAAATATCATCATGGTGTCTTGCATAATTTTGTAAGAATTTGAATGTGTATCATGCATGGATGACCATGTAGTTTATTTCACTACTTCTAACTCATGTTTCCAACTTCCAACTTCCAACTCCTATTTCCAACTTTCAATATTAGATATGAATTTCACCCTTGAAAATGATAATTTTTGAATTTGAATGATCTTTCTTGGTAATGAAATGAAGCGATTCAAGGCTAGATCTTTACTTTTATTTAAAAATTCTAAAAATTCTAAAAAACAAATATATCATTCAATTTTAAACATTGGATCTATTACATGCTTTGTTGAATTTTCATTTATCTAAATCCATAGAAAATTGGATTACATTAAAAGAATCCCTATAAATTAGATTGTTTAAGCTGATTTTATAGAGGATATGATTTTTTTTCACATTTTCTTAAAAAACACAACAATTTGAGTAAATAAATCTAAATTTTTTATGACTTATAAAAGACATGTGATTTTATCTTTGAAGATAGAATAATTTTTACTCAAACTTCATTGCAAAATAGAGGAAACAAAGACAAGAAAATTGAGACAAAGTACATGGTCAGAGGCTCTGTCTTTCTAGGGGTTAACTCTAAAGGACCAAGGAGCCCACTTTGGGCTTTTTGTGAATTAGGTACGCTCTATTGACTTCATAATTTGGAATTTTTTCATGGTTTTTTAGGATGAATGCTATTCATCATGATATATTTGTGAAGCTTCGTTTTGCGTCATTTCAAAAAATATTGCAAGAGTTAAAATTTTTTTTTTTGATTCAATGTCAAATCAGGAAACAAAAAATATATTCTAAAACATACAAATTATTTTTTGGGGATTATACTAATTGATAACTACTCAAAAAAATTTGAACCATTCATTTCTAAATATTTATGAGGAGTTCTTCTTTGTGGGCAATGAAGGTAGAAAAAACACACAAAGTCATCTTTTGCTTTGAATTTTGAATTTTTTTCAAAAGAAATAAAATATAAGATATTAATTGTAAACTAGAATATTTTCACCATTGTGATTAACAATTTTTAGTTTTTTGTAAAAGTTATTAACATAATAGTTTTTTCTTTCATTCAATATCACCTTCAACTTTACAATTTTTTTAAAGATATATATAAAATTGATTTTGGTTAAATTTTTTTTTCACATGTTTTCAACCCATTTCCCAAGAATGCACAACCCATTTTCCACATGTTTTTATCTCATTTTTCAAGTTGTAGGCTATATGAGTTTTCTTTTTTAAATGTTGAAAGACAAAATTTCACCTTTTGGAAGGACTAGAAAAGCCTACATTTTGAAGTTTAGGTGCATTGAACTTGCAATCCAAAGGGATATTTGCTTAATTTTTTTGGGACAATGTACTTGAACAAATCAAGTAAAAGATCCTACGGTTGGATTGGTTAAAAAATAATTGTTGATGACAATTTTGACCTTGCTTTGGAGATGAGTATTTTGAAGTAGTTTTGGACCTCTAAACATGATGGTCCTTTAGGGGTTAACATGCAAGAAGGGCGAATCCGAAGACTCAGGTGGTATATTCACTTCAAATTTGGTTTGTTTCACCTCTAATTTTGGAAACATTTAAATCACAATTTTATGACTATCCTTCGTACAGCAAAGAAGTTTACGTTCACAGCAATCAATTAACAGAAACACAACACATACCTCAAATTTCAAATTGCCACCACATGCTCAAAAATGATCCAAATCACAAACCACAAAGCGCATTGGAAAGATAATGAAGTCTACTTTAATGATGTATTAAGAATTTCCAAAATAACTTGTGAAATTATATACAAAATTAGCATTTTTTGGCATACTATCTACCATCTAGTGCTACCACCGTTAGCTTTGATTACGACCTTCATAAGGTGATGCATGCTAGTAAGGAGAACTTCAATCATCTTTAGAGACACCTCTTCCCATACCTTTTGAATGGTGTTGAGTAGTTCTTCTTTGTTTGGCAATAGTACCTCATACTAAACAATGTCTTTCACAATCTTCCATAGGTTTTTGATGGGATTTAAGTTAGGAGAGTTTGTGGGCCATGAAAGCATTCTCTTGTCATTCACTTGCCTCCAATCACTTTTTTCCTTGCTATGGTGCACCTTAGTGCCATCTTCCATGAGTATAGGTGTCTCAAGGTGATTATGAAGAATTAGAAGTTACTCAATTAGCATTCATAGCCTACAACAAAGTCCCTACTTTTCTAGATATTAGATGGCATTATAAAGAGAGGGAACTTATCAAAACCAATGAATGCACCCCATATCATTATTGATGAACAACCAAATGTAAAAGACAATGCTAAACAATCCAAAGAAAACCATTTGTGTGACTTTTGCCATACCTTCACTTGCCTTACTCTTTTTCTGATTTTGAATGAAGATTTGTTTGTCCATATCACATTCTTCCAATTAGATGTTGTCTAGGGCTAGTATTCATAGCTCTGAAGCACACCTTATACCACCATTGAAGTCGCTTGTTACAATCAAGAACACCTACAATCTCAAACAATCTATTTTTGTTTCTAGAAGTGCACTTACTCACCAAAGCACAAGCACAATGTATCCACATTGCTTGGCTAAAGCATGTTTGCATTGAGGAGGTTGTTGCAGTTATAGATGTAAAGCTCTGATTGACAAAAATCTGAATTGTATTGGTGCAAGAAGCATTGACGTTGCCTTCAAAGTGTAAGAGTGCAAACATAACTTCAAGTGCAATCAATGCAATTCAATTTTTCCTAGACATGTGGCTTCAATTAGTATCTAAATGACACCTCACATATAGTTAACTTGTTTTCCAACAATTAGGAGGTAGTTTCATAAAGTTTGGAGGTATGAAGTGGAAGATATGATCAATCAAAGTTGCACTTCATTTTCAGTGATATTTTGAGTTCGAAAATTTGAACGTAAACGTCCTTGAACATAAACTTCCTTGAGGATACTGTACAATTCTCATATCCAAAATATAGCATCCGTGTAAAAGTTTTGTGATGAACTCATCCAATTATTTCTGTTGTTCCAAGAGAGATAAACTCAACTCCATTTCGAGACTCGACTTAATTGACCAATATTGTTTGCATAGTGATAATTCAACACCTCGAAATCAGAGATTTTTACAAGAAGTCAGCAACATATTGCATTTCTGTATTGCATAAATCGTTCAGAAAATTACCAGTCCTGATTGGACAGAGCAATACAGAAATTAACAATTATAGGAGTGATGAGAAGAAAAAATTTGGGCTGGGATCATCAATTCATCTTCGAGATGTTTTACAATTTTTCTAAATTATAAACAAGTCATAGCAAATACAGGTAACTGAGACTTCAGTCAGTCAAACACATTGGGTTGAATGTGAGGCAACAGACTCTACTGCAAAATCTGTGAAACTAGGTACAGACTCAGAAATGTAAGCGGATTCGAGAAATACACTGCAGCCTGGATTCCGAAAAAATCTTAGCACTGTCTTCTTATCAGGCAAGGCATTCTTCCGAATTTGGAGTGATAGCCCTGCAGAATAAATATGCAAAGATATTAGATAATGAGGAGCTCATCAAAGTGAAAAATTTCCAATTATTAATACATACAGGTACTGGCAAACTAGCCCAGCATCGTTGGGTTCTCGCATTTGAACTGTTCTGAAAGTGGGCAATCGAGAAATTGAGAACAGCTATTCTACTAAGTGGCACTCTGAAGGGCCAAAACGAAAGAAAAACAAGATTAACGTGAAGAATTCAAAACGTAAACCGAGTGCGCATAAATTCCAATTTGCAACAAGAAGAACCAGGGATTAATGAAAGAGACCTTGCGCCATGGCTTCAACTCCTGGCACTAGTGAGCTTATGCGTACAAAGTCAATCAACATCGCCCTTTCAAAGTATCAATTGTTACATTTGGTTCTCCAAAATAATCATGACTGGAGCTTCATAATCCTGTTCAGAAATGAAGGAATCAGTTGAGGAAATCATGACATCAATGGTCCCAATAGGAACCTCCATGGAGAAAGAGAGTCTCAGAATTGCGGAGGATATACTAGGAGTATGTGAAAAAGAATTAATTGCTTACGACAGGTTTTCAAATGCTTCAAAGTTCCAGATTCTCAGGAGTAAATGACCTCTGCATAGCCTTTCAATGAAAATCTACACTTTTTACTCACATGAGAATATAACTAATAAAATCTCAGCATGTTTGAAGCTACATTTTCTGAACAAAGTTTGTCTGTACGGTTTTGCTTTTAAGTGACCAGGATCAAGTGCATTACCTGTCCTTGAATGAATAGACTCCTTCAGCATTACTCCTAATGCTCGGGCCAATGGAGGAGGTACAGCATTCCCAATTTGACGGTGCTTAGACTGGATGTTTCCAGAGAATTTGTAGCTGTCCGGAAAACCCTGTATTACGACAGCACAAGCATGTCACCAACAATTTGGAATACTGCACAAAAAAGAAAAAAATCCGAGAAAGTAGCGCCTAGGGCTGAGGGGTTAAAAGGAAATCTCTATGACAGCACGCTACTCTGGTTTAATCATTCCATGCAAGTGACGAGGTAAGAGCCGTGCCTGTGAACGAGCGCACTCGCGAACCGTCACAATACGGTCTTGCTCAGGGTGGAAGCACATGCCCACTTTGCCCATGGGCTGTGGATCAGTGACCGATGTGGGAAAGTTACCATCCCAATCCAAACGTCCATACAATCCTTTCCATTGATTGTGACGAGCAGCAGTATTTGGTAGACACCATGGGATCAGATCCACCGATGATCCCGTTGATAATTTTATCTGAGATCAGCAGCAAAGCAGAAATGTCAAACCCTGTAACAGCTTGGCAGTAAGAGTATCACAGGGTATTGCCACATGTTAGAGCGAAGAGGGGTAGCTGACCTTGTCAATAAAAGGAGGGGGTGAGTCTAAAGACGACATGCTGATATGATTCAAAGGATAAGTAAATTAAATGATATATTTTGAGTCATGACACAAACTCCAAGCATGATAGTTCACCCATAATATTCTCAAGGAATGAGAGTGCAATACTTTGATGTCAGGAAGAGTGCGCCAATCGGCACCAGGATACTTGGGAATCCTTTTGCAGCGCTCAAGATTTAGTTCATTCATTTCTTTCGAAATGTGATCAAACAAAACAGACTCATCGCCACGAATTTGCTTCTGGAACCATGACACAGGAGGATCGCTATACTGCAAAACCAAGACCCAATTCTCGAGTTAGCTTCAACGATAATACGACTGCCCAACTTCCACTCAAATTTAAATTAGTTCCCTACACCCACTATGAGGGCAGGATGCTCTCACCACATTATTTATTTGCAATTGTTAATGCAAGTACGAACTGTATAATACTCTCTTCGACTTAGTTCTCAAACAATGGAAGACGAGAGCGGGCAAAAATGACACTTGCACGCAAGAACAATGCTGATTGTCGAACCAAACCTCAATTGATACAACCCCTATTCCTTTGATGACATATAGACATACCTTGCTGTCCTCTTTCGAGGCACCATTCTCAACAGGTGGTAGGTCGTAAATGGTGTCCTTCACAGTCATAGCTCTGAGAGGCGCACCCTTACCGGAATCTCCGACGGCAGTAAAAGACACACCACCGGGCAAGCTAATCTTCAGTTGAGAGCTACCAAAAACATGCATTGGTTCAGGCCACTCAGGTAAAATTTCATTAGGCGCAGCAGCCCAAATAAATGCTCGCTTGCGAGATTGTGAGACTCCATAGTTTCCGGCTTGGAGAACACCAAAACGCACCTGGATGAAATCAAGCATGTACGAAAAGGATTAAGTGAATTTACACTTACCTACACTTATAAGCTCATAAAAGTACAATCGTCAAAAGAGCGGCCCATTCCCAAAGAGCACCAAACCAGCACAAAATGCATGTATGGGATATCCAATCTCGAAGCTAAGTGCACAGTAACATGGCAAAAAGTGTTTCAAGGTGATGATTCAATGGTACCTGGTAACCCATTTCAAGAAGAGTGGCAAGAGTGAGCCGGAAAGTTTGGCCTTTGTTAAACGAAACAAAGTTACGAACATTCTCGAGGAGAAAGTATCGTGGTCGGAAATACTCCGCATAAGAGAGAAACCCTAGAATCATCTCACATTGAACTTTGCTCCATGCTCCGGTATTGAATCTATTCATTCCAGAAAAGCCCTGCAGTCCAGCCACATTATGATCAAATAATATTTACTTATTAACTGTCCCAAAAGAGCTCATAATCGAGTGACTAGAACCCAATACCAATTAGATAATGCAGGCGCATAAGGTACCTGACACGGTGGTCCCCCATTGATAAAGTCAACTTCCCCCTGCTTGGGGAGAAGTCTTTTCTTCTCTTCGGCAAGTACAGAAGCCATTTCGTCTGCCTCGGGTGTTGATAGGCAATCTTCAGAATCCCCTCCTTTCTCCATAATGCATCTGTTCATGAAGCCATACGTATGTTGGAGACAAATGGATTTGAAGAATCTTTCTATGGACAAGTACTTCTAGAACCAGTAGAGTTTTAACAATAATCCAAATTTTGCAACTGTTCCTGACGAACCTGAGAATAACATTGCAGTTCTCACAAAACACTTCAGTTTCTGGATGATTCAGCTTGAAGGCCTCAGCAGCAGGATGCTCATACTCGATTGCCCACTTGGTTGTTGCCACTCCTGCGTTTCAAACTCAGGCGATAATTACTCAACTCAATGACAAGAGTAAGACAAAAGGCGTAGGTAGGAGTAGCCTTGAAGAACTCCATCGTCAGAGAAGACTTGTTGGAAAAATAGAATCCTCGGAAGAAGGAAATATTTACTGCACCTGCTTGGCGTAATCCTTCAGAAAGACCTCCACAGCCTGCGAAGATGTCGAGGGTGGACAGACAGTTCTCCTGACTTGGGGCTGCACTAGGAGGAGGACAATCCTCATCTTCGACTGCTTTTCCTTTACCTTTTGCTTTTGCTTTCAGTTCAGCCACAGCGTTGCTATCAGCATGTCTGAAGGAAGTGCTGAGCTTCACAGTGGCTGGCAACTGCAAAGTCCAATATACCCGGGTTAATCCCCATTCTCTCCAACTCAGTGCAGAGATAGATGAATAATGGAAGCACCACGAGAGAAGGAAAAAACGTTTTCAGTACCTGTTTGACAGTCCCAGTATTGGGATCACAGAAACGGCTGCAGAAGAACAAATTCTTAGTTTCCGATCTGACAGCACTTTCCAGAACTGGACCTGGCCGAAGCACTTCACATCGACCTCTGATAGTACTGATC
The DNA here is from genome assembly GCA_951230915.1 of Antitrichia curtipendula. NCBI lineage: Eukaryota > Viridiplantae > Streptophyta > Bryopsida > Hypnales > Leucodontaceae > Antitrichia > Antitrichia curtipendula. The sequence continues at coordinate 30,916,354 of OX579635.1, forward strand.
TCCACGGTTGCCGTAACTTCACTATAATAGACCTGAAACAAGAACCGTCGATGGTCACTGATCACTCCGTTGAATGTGGAATTGATGAGGAGGCGAATGGCAACATCGAGATACGAAAAAAGGCATTGTGATTAATTTCATCGAGATGAATCTGATTCTGAGAAGAAACCACTTTTCAAGAACCTTCATTCTGTGCAATAGTCAATCATGGTTCCACAACAATGAATACATGCAAATCTAACCAAAACCGCGACCACCTAAAGAGACCAAAACAGAGTCAATCCAAGTGGTTTATTACTTCAAGATTAATCTTCAAGAATAAAGAGGGTTGAAAGGAATAATAGCAAGCAAATCTGTAGAAATTCAACCTCATCCTAGTGAAACGCACCTCATGGATATCAGCAGTATACCCTCGGTGAGTTCCAAAGTCGTCGGGTCTGTAGAATCTTTGAACACTTATTTTCGTGGACATTAAGTTCTTGGCGGTTTTCTGCACATTCAAGAGCTGGCATACAGCAAAAGGCCGTAGTCCCTTGTTTCTACCACCTTTGAAGATCACTTCTGCCTCAGGTTCATCCTTGTTCTCCAAAGACTTGAAAACAGTTGGATCCAGGTACAAATAATCTCCAATCTTATATTCCAAACCCTCCAGTCTGAACCCACCGCCATCTAGGAGCTTGTTAGTCTTGAGCTTCTCTTCCTCGTCACGCAGAATGCATGCTTTACAAGATCCATTGCCAGCAGCCAGGCCTGCGGAGGGAAGACTAAAGAATCCTCCCTTGTCAGGGGAGTACATAGCCCGGCAAAAGAACTCCTTGGGCAAACCATCCATCTCTCTCTTCTTGGCTCGTGCTCTGTCAGCCTCATCCTTGACAGCATTGGCCCCTCTGTCCATGTAGCCCTCAGAGCGTCTCCTAATTTCGACCACCACTTTCAGTAACCCAGAGACTTCCACATCAGCACAGTTACTGGTTAAGAAAACCTCGCGTTCGTTGCCCGCATTACCCAACACCGTCTCCTCAGCTGCCACTAAACCCCGGCCATGCACCATGGGAGTGCCATCAGGCAACTCATACAGATACTCAACCAGCAGCATTGATGGTAGCTGCTCGCAGTCACTTACGTACTCGTCCAGATTCACAACAACAGCATCACCCACACCAATTTCAGATCGATCCGCCTTCGCTTTCTTTGAAGCCTGGGTTAATCTAATCTGTTTTGTTTTCTGCTCGTAAGGTTTGGGAGCAAGGGGAGTGGCATCCTCCTCCTCCTCCTCGTCCTCGTCTTCGACTTCCTCTGGTTTATCCTCTTTGACAGCCTCTTGCTCATCCTTGACTTCAGATGGCAACTCTCCGTTCAAGGCAAACTTGGTATAATAACTGCTCCAAATACGGTTGACAAGGGTAGTTGTTGTGGCACGCATGGGCTTGCTCTTCTTTGCATCAGGCTGCAGATGAGCTCGGGGATTGAGATTCCTACCCTTTTTAATGAGTGACTTTTTACTAACAAGCAGCTTCACGTGGTGCTTCTCTTCCATCTTGCTCACAAGGCCTGTCACAAATGCACTCTTCCGAATCTGCTCCTCAGGGTACTCAGCAAATTGCTGCAATATAATCTGCCCGTGGACAACCAAGTACCGCTCCACATCCGCGATTTTGATGAAGTTGAACTTTGAGTCCTCTTTCAGCTGATCTATCAACCGTTTCAGAACGTCCGAAAACGACAGACGAGATACTCTCTGCTGCTGCTTCAGCATGGTGATCACTTTGATGGCCAACCGAGCAGTTCTCAAGACGGGAGAATACCACGGCTTGTACTGACTGGAAGGCTTGCCAAGCCTGTACCAAGCTCCGTCAGTCCGGATGGAAATAAAGATCATGTTGGCTCCAAACTCTATCATCCACTCCTTGATGGCACTGAGGTAGAGGCGGATGCCCTGAGGAGTGGTACTATTTCCATTGTGAGAGGATCCACTGCCATTGCTAGTGTTCGTTAAGGCAAGGCATGATTCTTCTGATTCTTCCTCCTCTTCGTCATCAAAAGAGAAGGAGCTATCATCTTCCTCCGACATCAAGCCGGAGCCAAAAATCTCAACATCGGTCTCCACACCTGTAACCACAGCCTGAGTGAATAAACGTTGCACTGATCGAGACTGCAAGTAGAGCACAAGCCGGCAATCTACCCAAGGGCCGTATACTGAATTGACTGTCCCATGATTCAAACATGCAACCAGATAAATCACCGCCAACCTCAGGACGATCAGAGGTTCAGAGGCAGACCTGAGAGCATAGGAAGCAGTTCTAAAGATACCAGTCGTGAATCAGAGTTGTAAAGAGTCCAATCGTGGAGCATCCGCTGGGGAAGTTGATGCGGAGCCAAAAGAGCATTATCGTCATCAAAAAAGATATATTCATCAGTTTCTTCCTCCTCAGCTTTGTAATAAGCAGGTAACGGGTAATCGGTAGCAATCTCATGCTCGTTGATCTTGATGTATACTTTTCCACGTTTCCCAGCTGGCTGATTTCTATTTTGCCTGCAGACAAGTAACATTTGCTAAATACTTTGAAACAGAACCCAATTTTTCAAGTGCTGAACAATTCAAAGGACATATTATTACCCCACAAGACGCCGAACTACAAAATTTGTACGGTTCGAAGTCCAAGATCAAAGATTCAAACCAAGGCAGGACATTACGGCTCCGAAAACAAAAACATCATTACCTGCTTGCCAAATTCCGATTCTCCATCTCCTGAAGATACCTCGCCAATTTCCAATCTGCATCCATTTCCTGCTCCTGCTCCTTCACCTCCACAATCGCTCCATTACTATTCGACCCTTCGACATCTTTGATCTTCAACGTCCCCGGTTTCACATCCACAGCCCACACGGGCGCCGTTCTCTTCGAGCATTCGCTTTCCAGCGCTTCAATAGCCGGCAACCCACTGAAAATCTGTTCATCATTATCCGCATTCGCATCCAACGCCTTCAGTTGCCCCGCCACAAAGCTCCCTTGCTCAATGAGATAATCCCTCGTGAAGAACTGCGTGCCACTTCTCAGCGACCTCGCAACCCGTGCAAACAGATCATTCAACCCAAGCTCCGGGTCACCCCCAGTTGAAGGACTCAAAGCTCGGTAAACCTCCACACACACAATAGCCTTCTCATTGAGCACATTGAAGTGCTTCTTGTACCGTCCCGACGGTTGCATCAAGGTGTAATACGCAAGACCGGTGCCTATGAAGACTGATGGTTCCCCTTTGTCGTAGCCTTCAAATCCCCACTCTAAGATCGGCCCCATGGATTGACACAGCACGCCCTTGGACTTGTCTAGTGCAGCTCTGTTGGGCAACACCAGGCATGTTACGTAAACTTCTTGGTTTCCAACGACTTCCAAGGGCAAGGCCTCCCCGTCGACGTCGTGAATGGCGAAGTCAATTAGCCAGCGAGACTCGTCCTTCTCTTGAGATGTTAAGGCCAGAGCCTCCTGCTCGAGCATCGCCATCTTCTCAGCTTTGGGACTCACATACTGGAGTTCTATGTCGCAGTCGGGTTCTTTGAAGCTGGAGCTGGCGGCTGCGCGCTTGAGACGGGATCTTGGGACAATGGTGGCGTCGGGACCCTTTCGTTTCTTGCCGGGCTTCACGTCTTCCGGTTCGGGGGCGAATTCCTCGTCGTCTGAGGCGGACTTGCGAGCTTTCCTGGCTGCAGGCTTCGCCTTCAGCTTTGACTTTGAGGCTCCAACACCGTTGGTCATTTTCACAGCCGGCTCTGCAAAGCTCGAATGGAACGCAAACAGGCACTGATCAATTAAAACGAGAATCCATACTATTGGCTCGCCTCCCGTTGTGGACTCAAACGAATTTTACTACATTGTACTCCAGGGACACACATTTAAACACAAAACGAACAAAATTTTCACAGCACCACGAGTTACCCATAAAATGGTCGAAGTGCAAGATCTGCAGCTTTTCCATTACTAAACGAGCGAGAACAAAAAACACGAAGCCATTTACCTCTGGCAACTCATCACAACAGGGGAGTGAAAATACTCATGAACTCAAAAAAAAACCAATGCCAACAACATATCCCACACTGTCACTATCATCACTGCAATTCACTCCACAAACGAGCTATTCTCCATCCACAGACTACAAATTTTAGCATCACCTCCACAGAAACACTCCAAAACCGAACTCACACATCCCTTGTCCAAAACCAACCAACTCACATATCCCACAAATTCGAATCCACTTCCACCTCGAATTCACCTCGAATGCCACGCCCCCAAACCCACCCACCCCGAAACCCTAAGAAATTTCATAAGCGATGCAGGCATACCAGAGGCGATGTCCGCCATGGACGCAGAGACTAAGCGCACGGGACTGGAAGCGCTGTGAGTTTTCAGAAAGACATAGCGTCAGTGAGAAAAAAAAGAGGCGCCAGTAGCTGCAAAGTTCTTCACTAGAAATGTGGAGAATGGGTTGTTGAGATTTACGAGAGGTGCAAATTGGAGCGAACGAGGTGAGGGCCGCAATCCAGAGATGGATTTGCGGCTTCGCAGTGGAGGCGATGAGGAATTTCGGGGGGAAGGGGCCAAAGAGGGGGTAGGCACGGAGAAGGTGATGCTCAACGGATCCTTGGCGCCATGGGCCATAGCTTTCCCGCGCTGGGAGCTCCGTCCCGCCATCCTCCGTGGTTGTCGGCAAAGTTTGAAGCGGGAGAGGCGGGTATTGTTAGGGGTTATCACGATATTGGACGGGTATGTGATGAGGGTATCAATTCGCCGGGGCACGACGCGTCGTCGATGTCAGGGTAGTTTGGAGCGGGTATACACTAGTGGGTATTGCAGACGGGTAGGGTGTCAATCCAAATGAACGAAGTGACGACGATGACATAAATGAACAATTCAATCCACGGAATTTTTTTTGTGAATTTTTGCCAAAATCTTAATTGATTATGTAACATTACACCAGGGAAAAAGAGAATGCCTGCCAATGGTTTCTTCCAGAATTTGGGTGAAGTTTACTAATTTTAGATAATATTATGGATAAATGATGGATGGATGGATGAAAAAATGGATGATTTATTTGACTTATGTGGTGTGTGTTGCATCACTTCCACATTAAATATGTTTCAACTTGGGAGTTTAACAAAGTTGACTAAAATTATTTACTACTATATTTGGCCAATAGGGTTGGCAAAAAATTCTAAAAGTAGATGCTAGAATATTAGGGGTATTATTTTTTTATGAAAGAAAAAATTGTATGGAGAAAAACTGGATTTTGAGGGATGATTCTTATTTTTAGCATCTACCAAATTTGTTTTTCCAACTTTAATTAAATATTCAAAGTGAAGTGCCAATCTTGATACTCAAGTACAACAGTGCACAAATGTCACTCATTCAATTTCTTTGTAAGAAAAATAAATAAAAATAAAAACAAAAACTCCATGAACTATGTACACAAAAACAACAATACAAAAAAACTATATAATATCTATCTTAATGAGGGCATTACTACACTACCATAAAGACAAGGTGAAGTCAGCACATCTATGCCAAAAATAAAATAAAATTTGACACATGCTAAAAATATAATTTTTTCCAACATTCTTTTTTCACTATACAAATATTTGGATTTTTTCAAAAAATTTAACATCTAGTTTTAGAAATATTATTTTTCAATCTTGCACCACTCACTAGAAGAAACCTGTGTTTTTTTGATGTCCAAAATTTGGACGTCCACTTTTTGGGACATCAAACATAACATTAGGATGCTAGTTTTGATGACTACAACAATAAAGAATTTACTTCCATTTGGCTCTATCTACATGCCATGAATATAAAGTAAAAATTCTTCCTTTCCTCTATTATATTAATAGATCTCCAAGCAAAGGTGCAAAGAAGAACATTTCCTTCTCTTTTGTTGTATCATCTTTAGGATGCCTAAAACATTTCCAAAATTAAAAAAAAAGGACTTGGGTATCTTTCTTGCCCTTACTCTATAATGATAACCACATACACTAAGTGTCCAATGGATGACAAAGTTTTTTTTATAGAAGACAAAAGTGTAGACATTCATCTTTAAAAATTTGTGTGACAAAGAAAAATCTTGCACAATAGTTTGACTTTCAATGAGTGATCTTGTGTTTGTTTTTCTAACCTTTAAATGACATACCCATGACCACTAATTTTAAGCCTCATTATCCATCACTCAATTTGCTGCCATTTTGCAACTCTATATGTACAAAAAAAAATTATTGATTTTTTAGAGATGAAATTACATGTTTTCTTCACTTCACAATTTATTTTTATTTTTTCATGGAAAATTTATTTTTTTGAGAAGTTTGAAAGAAAAGGGAAGAAAAATCACATCAAATAGAAAAATATTTCAAAAAATATTTAAATTTCACCATGTATGTATATTACAATGACAAACATCATAGTGTAAACTCAATTTCCATGTCATTCCATAAATAGAATTCAATAGACATTGAAAACACATCCAAAATTTAAATTGCAATAAAATATTCAATATTAAAAATATTTTTTAAATTCCTATTGGAATAGAAACTAAAGTAGATGGCCTTTGTTTTGTTAGTTGGGCTCAAACTCAAAAAAATATCATTTTTGTGAAGAAATTTCAGATCTAGAGCAAGGAGCAACAACTTCCCAAAATACCCTGAAATAGCATATTTTGTGATCCGTTTCTTTTACTTCCCATTTACGTGAAAAGAAACACTGACGAGAATACAAACTATATTGGATACTCTTCATAACCCAACATGAAAGGTCAACAAGAAATCAGGGATGAAAAAATGCTTCCAAATAGCTTTACAGCTCATTGGATTGTGGTGCCACATAATGGCGCCAACGGTGTTCCAAGGTCAAGCACACGGTACCGCGATGATTTCCGCGGTGACCGGCCCGTCTTCCTAGGGTTAAAAGCATGCTCGCCTTCCGTCCGGTGTGCAATGCACTTCGCAGGTTTGAAATATGGTGTACTGAGAAGAAATACCGTCTTCCTCTTCCCTCTACCCTTTCAATGTTGCATGGGAAATTACTCCAGTCTGTCTTTGGAAGAATAATGAAATGCGTCTCTTCAAGTAAAAGCCTCCAAATTCACAGCCCTATCAAATAAAAAAAATCCTCACCAACATTTCCAGTGCTTAGTCTTCAGCAGGTACAGGTGGCCTTTACAACGCAATGCGCTTCTTCAAGTGAAGCTTCGAATTCACAGGTCTATCAAATCACAAACTTCATCTTCCTCATATTCTTCTGTCTCCTCAACGTGCAGACGGTCTTTCCAACGCAATGCGCATTTTTCAAATGGACCTTCAAATTCACAGGCCTATTAAATCACAAACGTCCTCCTCATACTCTTCTGCCTCCTCAACGTACAGTACAGGCGGCCTTTCCCACGGCCTTTCACGTGGACCTCCAACTTCACAGCCTATCTGATCACAAACCCATCATCTTCATCCTCCTCATATTCTTTCTCCTCTCTACGTACAGGCGGCCTTTCCAGGACAATCCATCCCAACTTCCCCTTTCCTGTAATCTCGCAGCACCCTGTGCGCCGCCTGGATGACATGCCCTTGAAACAGAGCCAGGGCGATCTCCTCGAGTAAAAACTCGCCAGACAGCAGTTTACAGCCTATCTAATCACAAACTCCTCCTCTTCCTTTCTTTCTCCTACTCGTCATAATCTTTCTCATCTCTGCGTACAGGAGGCCTTTCCAAAGCAATCCATCCAAACTCCCCTTTCCTGTAATCCCTTAAGACCCTGTGCGCAGCCTGGTTGACATCCCCTTGAAACAGCGCCTGCGCAATCTCCTCCAGCAGAAACTCGCCCGACATCTCCCCGACATTCTCCATTTTGTACCGCTTGGCCAGGACCTCAGGTCCTGCCGTGGGGATCCGTTTAATCATCTCCACAAGGACAGCAGCCACTCCAGCCACGGCGTAGGAGTTTTCCCCAATGTCGTTGCAGATGGCCAACCGGGTCGCCCCGGCCTGGTCTTGGATCCGCATGGGGAGCACACCGGGAGCGTCCAGGAGGTCGAGTCCGTCGACGACGCGAGCCCATTGCAAGTGCTTGGTGACGCCAGGTCGTGGGGCTGTGCCACACATCTTTCGTTTCAGCAGGCGGTTGATGAGAGAGGACTTGCCCACGTTGGGGTAGCCCACCACGGCTGCACGAACGTTGCGGGGAAGCAGACCTTTTGAACGTCGTCTCTCGTTGAGCTCTGCGTGACAAGAATCCTGTTAGCACGTCCCTGAATGCAAAGCTCCTAATTCATAAACCCTCAATTCATAAAAACCCAAACCATCACATCACAAAACAAGCAGCAACTCTACAAGGCGACGTCTCCCGTTGAGCTCTGCGTGAAAAGAATCCCGTTAGCATGGCCCTGAATGCAGAGCTCCTAAACCCTAAACCCTAAATTCGAAAACCCCTACACCATCACAAAACAAACAGAAAGTCTACGAGAGGCTTTGAGTAGGATCACGTAAGGTCCTACTCAATCTTCCTCAAATGTGGGGTTTGTCAATGCGAAGGCTCCTCCCCCATCGATCCAGAGCTAGTAATTACGCTGGACTGGCAATATCCTTCAATATTACGTATCATTTACTCACAGAAATGTCAAAGAAATCTTCATAAGGCCTGCCAATACCAACCAAGTCGTTCATGCCTTAAGGTATTTTCGCCAGCTGGTAGTTAACTAACCTCTAATAAGCTTGCACTCACACGGTAACTAATGGGAAATTGGTGTTTCAGGTAGCTAACCCATGAATCTATTCAGCTCATACAAAAAGTCTTCTGTCTTTAGCTAAAGAATGGAACGAGACTCCAAGACACAGACACGAGTCGTAACACTTCAACAATTAGCTCCACTCATTCACATTTTTCCTGCACTCATAAAATGTGAGTGGAGCATTGATTTTTGATGCACAAGTAGGATTCAAATTTTGACTCAGACGTGCAGGAAAAACGATCGCTTGAGTATTTCAGTCAAAATCCAAATCCTAATAATGCATTGAAGCCCACTGCTATCCAGTTAAACATCACTCCAAAGAATTCAAATTCATGCGCCAACTGACCAGACGCACCATCAGCCGCGGATTCTGTCATCTTCGCCAATTTCATGGTCCCAGTCCCCCTCTGACCATTAACAATCCTCAACAATGCAAAATCCAAACCCTAACAATACATCAAAATCCGCTGCTATAAACATTACTACAAAGACTTCAAATCAAATGGAAAAAACGTACCATCAGCCGCGGATTTCGCCAACCTGGCCAATTTCATGGTCCCCGTCCCCCTCTGTCCATTGGCGAACAGCACACTAATCCCCTGCATCGCAAAATACTCCCCCCACGCTTGCTTATCCGCCGCAGACACCATATCCTCCCGATTCAACACCAGAATCTTCTTCTTCGTACTTCCCATCCACTCATCAATCTCCGGGTGCGCCGTGGCCATCGGAATGCGCGCGTCGCGCACCTCAATCACGACGTCCATCAGCTTCAGCTGCTCTTTCAAAGACCTCTCCGCTTTCGCAATGTGACCAGGGTACCATTGCACTAACCTCGCGGAACGGGTGAGGTAGTCCACGTCGGAATCCAGCGCTTCCCACGTCTCATGGCTCGTGTCAACTGCAGCTTGTATGGGTTGAAGTTTCAAGGACGAATTTCGTGAGTGAAATGATACTCTTGTGGCGGTTTCTGTGAAGGAAGGGGTGGTTTGGACGGTGTCTCTGCACGGCATTCCTGGCCACCTTCGGGTGACCATAGTAACGGCCATGCTATTACCCTACGAGACCACAATTGGGGATTGCCACCAAACCCTAAATTCAAGGAATTCAAGGAATTCGATGCGATATGCTGAGTACACGAACAAGACGAGCAATGGAGCTCTACCGACGAGGAAATCTTTGGAGAAAATGGGGGAAAGGAAAAGGATCTAAGGAAGAGGTCAGGATTGCAATTGCAAAACAGGGATTGATGGCGGATCTCGTTTCTTAATTAGGAAGCAAATGGTGCTCGAGGGAAAGTGCTGTCCAGGACGGACTCTTCGAATTGAGCCAGCATTCTGAAAGATAAGGTCTGTGAAGGGGAAAAGCGATCGATCTCTCCAGCGGAAGGGTGAAGCTATTTACATCCATCAACATGGATGAAAATTTTAACAGACGTGGATGAATAAAAGCACATGTATTCATCCAAAATTGTGTGTGTTTGTTCATAATAGAGTGATATTATCCCTAGATTATGTAGCAATTGAGTGATTTCATCCCTTGAAAATAGGAGAATCTATCATTCAATGTTCCCTCAAAAAAATATAATAGTATAGCTTTTGAGGTATAAATGCCTCCTTTCTAAACCAAATTGTTCTACAATTTCCAAGCAAAAAGATTGCAGTCCCTTTAACCTTTTTCCTACATACAATGGGAAACAAGGATAGGAACTTAGAAGGCCTATATAGCGACCAGTAAGCTCTAAAAGGGTTTTTAATATAGAGATATACTAGGGGTAGTCACACCTTCTTCACTTTGCACTTGGATAATGGAGAACGGAGATGTGGTGGCTTAGAGTTGGCTTTGTTGGCCCTCCGTGGTAGAATATTCTTAACTAGTTATATCTTCTACACTCCTAGTCTTTACCTCCAGAGGTGAATAATGGGAGTGGTGAAGACTTGTTCATTTAAGTATGTTCTCCATCTTGCGTTGTACACCACCTTCATGTTCATCCTACACTCCACGTCAAATGTTGGTCTCTGATTCTCCACTCTCGTTCCCCAGACAACTTTCGGGGGTGTTACACCTTCTTCATCCACCGCGGCTCTCCATTGGCTCCTCCAAACCCTGACGAACTTGTTATTTTCCATTCCTTAACAACTCAGTGAAGAAGGTGTGATTACCCATACAGTTTTCTTCAATATATCAATTGTAGTCTTCAATGTACCAACAATGAATATATAATGGAGTAGACGCTCTTAATTGAAATTTTCATCTAATACTAATTGATTTCAATTTCAATTGGATGCTCTTCATCTTTTAAAGAAAATTTAGTAAAGACTATTTCAAAATGTCAAATTTTTCAAAACTATAAATAATTTGGTTAATGGTCAGTTTATGGACCTTCTACTTCATTAGAAGAATTTTGAGGCCAAGAAAAATCCAATTTTAGGCTTAATTTCTAGGTTGTGAACCATTTATAATATAAATAATAAAATAATAATAAATAATTTAAAACCATTAAAAGAATAATTTTAAATAATTAATATTATTTGATGTGGCGTGGGTGCGGCCATGTCAGATTGTTGATTTGGCAGAGTTCTCATTGCACCTTGTAGTCTAAGAACTCCTAGGAACTTGCGATCTTATTTTGGCCCCAAAAATCTTCTAATGTAGTAGTCTTAATAGTATAGACTTCACCAATATGTTCTAAGAACATCATCAATCCAACACAAAAACAAGTCAACAAATATTTATTATCTTTTGATTGGAGCAAAATTAAAACTTGAAATTACTATCAATGGATGTGGATTAAATAATCACTTAAAATAGAAAAAAAATAATGTGAGTTTGGATTTTGGATGACCATTAGAGATCATTAGAAGCAAGCTAAGAGCCAAAAGAATTTAGTGCGCTATGGCAAAGGATCCTTAATAAAGATAAAATATAGAAATAACCTAACTTTTGATATATTCGTAATGTTCATAGATAAAGATTTTCCAACAACCTTTGCATGCTAGTAAATATCCTTTTTAAAATACTTTGTAGGAAATTTAGGTTAAGATGAAGCTATTCACCACGTAGTCATTGAATAATTGATTGAGAGTGCTTGCTTGTTAGAAAGGCAAAGAAAATTAAGAATATTATGTTATTTCTATAGGTTTTCTTACTTTAGCATATTTTTCTATGACACACTGTATTTTCTGTCAATTAGTTTGCTTCTAATAGGCTCTATTGTAGTTGTCCAAAGTCCCAATTTGGAGCTTCTTTTCTATAATATATGTGATTTATAAAGCACCTCCATAAAGAATCTTTTGGTAGATTCAAGGATTAATTGCAAATTTTTTATCTCCAAAAAGGGCCATTGTAGACCTTGGGTGCAAAATTCCAAGATTTTCAACTCGGAAAGAACCAAAAGAACTTATTATTTATAACCAAGTTAGTGATTGAATTTGGAATTAAAGGTAACATTAGTAGTGGGCAATATATACTAAGTGTATGCACTTTCTATCCAATACATTATCCAAGCCATCTTTCAAACTTTAGAACATGGCAATTTTTGGCTTGCTAATGTTCACACTATAGATGTTTCGTCATTGCAAAGTTTGTTCCACATCAAACCAAGGCTTCAATTTATTATTTAAAAATAAAAAATAGAATCTACCTTTTAAAAGTAAAATATTTTAGTTTTTTCCATCACAATGAACAAAGAGCACATAAAATTTTACACTAGCTTTTCTATTTTTTTTTTTTTATCATTTTTATTTTTAGACCTCATAATTTATGGGTTAATATTTTACACTCTTATAATGATTTTTTATCAAAAAAAATTATATAGCAATAAATTGAAGTTTTCATGGGTTAATTAAAATTTTCAAGCTATAAATAAAGTATTCAAAATTTAAGATACTATGACTATTAGAAAACAAAAAGAGAACTAGAAGTTGTCCGATATAACCATTTTGGATACACATAACTATGGGCATTAGCAAAGATTGAATAATAAGGGAACAATCAATTTTTGAAGTGATTTGAAATTGCATCATTTTATATATAGAGTACTTTTGCAAAAATGATTTGGAAATTCAACTCTCATATAAATCTTAGTTCCTAAATGTCCAATGCATCATATTTTGGTATCAACTAAATTTTGAAGTTAAATACCAAAGTACTATTTTTGATAGTGTCTTTTATCCTTTAATCCCTTCAACCCTTTATGACCTAAAGGAGGTATACTTTCAAAATAGATCCAAACTGCCAAGAACTTGAGCAATTTTTTTGCTCAATTTTTCTTGAGATTATAGAGAATGTAACTATAGAATCTTAAAGTTCACATTGAGAGTGAGCACCTAAAACAATATCAGATTATGTGACTACACGGTATAGAAGATATTTAAGTTTGAAGTTTTATTTTGGTCAATGGAAATATAAGGTAGTGCACTTTGAAGGAGCATATCTTTGTGAGAATATTTTAAAATGATGCCCTTTTATCAGCTCAATGAAAAATAAAGGAGTTGAGAATGTACATGTAACTGAATTTTCACAACATTCCAAGTATTTTTCAATTGAAGGTGGAGCTTGTAATGCACGGTAGTCATTGAAACGGGAGTAGTGTTTGTAAAAAAATAAAAATGGGACACTTGTCTTTTCTTTGAATTCCTTGGATCTGTCCTTTTTGAGGTAGGCAAGAATTACATTGCTTGGCTGATTTTTTAGTTCATGCCCAACCGAACCCCCAAAAATGAATTATAAATTATCAAACACCTTTTTTTGAAAAATTCCAGAAAGCAAAGTTTAATTCGGAATTTGATGGAACTACTGCCATTGGATTTATAATGCCATCTGGTTTTTAGAAATAAATTTATTTAAAAAAATTCAAAATTTGAGAATGGTTAGCTTAAGAAAGAGGGGCAGCGACCAGAAATGGTCACTTGGATCATTAGATGTTAAAAGTTTATTAAAAGCACCCAAAATCTAACTTTAAAAATAATTGTTTATAATTTTTCTATTAAAGATTTTGTGCAAGATTGCTCATTTCAAATCTTGTTTTTTTTATTGTAAGAATCTCTTTAGAGATGAGCCTCAAATATACTAGATTTTGGGAAAAGAATCACATTGAAAGTTCATTTAAAAAAATTTGTAGAATAAATTTCAAGTTCTAATTTCTAAGCTTAGAAAAAGCCTGAGGCATGTATGGGTTAAACATTCAATACAAACATTAAAAAATGATTCATAAAACAAAGTAAACATTTAAATATCCATTTGTGCTTTACTATATGCATACAAACTTGGAGACAAGTTCAAGTTTAAATGGATTTGACATTGCAAGACATTATACTTAAATTTCATTTAGAAGATTTTTCAATCTACATATGTTTTCAAATAATACAAATACAAATGGCTACCACTTCATCCAAAATGGTCAATATTGATAGCTTATAACATGAGCTATCAAAATGACAACCCTCAAACCTTGTGATCCACTATCAATGCATGTGCATTTTGAAACTGTAATAGAATTGGTCGTAGATACCTCTGATGCTTGGTTGCTTTGTATGTTACTTTGCAAATGGAATGACAATTTCTATGTGTTTATAAGGAAATAAATTAAATAACTAGAGATTGCAATCTATTTATCTCCTAATCCTTGTCACTCCAAATTTTTTTAGGAAGTTTTCAAGTAAGGTTGTTCCACAGGGACCTTCCTTCGTCTAGCATAACTCGCTTCTTGTTCTGTAACACTTTTTTGAGATTTTTGTCTCGGCAGTGTATTATTAGGAGAAACACTTGGATTAATGACATTATTCTTTTGTTTCCCAAACTAAGGAACATTGTGATGAATAGGTTCTGGTATTTTTTGTATAAACAAATTTGGAGTCAATTTTTTTTGGAGCCAATCTCTTTTTGGGATGGTTGCTTGATGTTTTTTGGTCGGGTTTATGGCATGGTAGAACTGGGCATATAGGAGGTCAACAAAGCTTTTTCTTATCACAATAAGGACTCTCTAGTGTTTGGGAACCTGCCATGCAATGTTTATATGTGAATCTTAAAATTCAAAAGAACAATAAAAAGCATTTTAGAAAGAATTTACATTATAAAGTATTGGAATCCACCCGTCTTTTGTTGGTTTCTCCATCTCAAATTCCCCTTATTCCCTTTCTTGGCTAAGCCACTTGAAGCTGTTAAAGACAGTACTGATGCTTGACCTGCCTTGTGAGGAGAGGCACCTACATATACTAATGCTTGACCCGCCTTGTGAGGAGAGGCACCTACATAGACTTGACAAGATTAGCATCTACAAGGACATACTCAAACTCAACCAACTGAATTAGCAAATATCATAATAAATTTGCAGTTCACGGGGCACTTTAAGGGGATCCAAAACTTGATGGATACATCGATTGTGCGGCAAGAGCATTCTATAAGCGGGTTTCAGACCTTGAGGAATGGAAGTTCATCAATGGTTGATCCCAACATTCAACAATAGAGAAAAATTTGAGGATCCCAAGTGGTGAATATCATGACATAGTGGATAGCAAGATGAATAGCCAAAGTTCCATGAAGTAAGGAGAAACCAACAACTCTTATTCCAAGACAAATGCCCCTACCAAAGCAAGGGAGATGGAAAACGAACTTAAGATTGAACACTTCTTTGTCCACCACCAGACAACCATGTAAAAATCCCATTCACTATTGAAAGCATGGATTGCATCTCATTCCACAAAGTCTGAAACCCGTAATTGTATCGAGATTGAATGGAAAGAAATATATGTGAGAAAGGGAATGAAAGTTGAAAATGTCACATACATTTCTCGACGACTTGATTCTACAAGTTTCAAATGAAAAATCTAACATGTTTTGGAGGTGGCAACTTCGGACTTGGCGAAGGGCTATATTCCAAAGATTTTGATGCATGAGGTAGAGTGGGATGCGGGGTGTGATGAGGTCATGCTCTTAGCTTCCTGGTGGTATTGTCAAGCACGCTTATGTTGTGATGCAGGGATTGATTGATGGGAGAATGTAGGCGCGGAGATCCCACCCTCTTCATGCATTGTTCCAACGGAATCTTTTCCATGATTCCACAAGTATGACAATCATCGCTTCCTTAGCTTGCTTCTCGAGCATAGGTCGTCCAAGAAGAGTGAGGGTGGACAACACAGTGTAATTGGTGATATACAACTTGCATTTGCTCCAATAGGTTGCTTTCCAATCGGTCAGTTTCCTTGCAATGCCGGTCCATCATAGAGGAGGAAACTTCTTTCCTTCTCCTCGGGAAGTTGTACTTCTTTGGACCAATCGATGCTTTCGACAAAGATTTTGGTTGAGTAGGGTTTTTTTGTAACCGGGCCAACGCATTCAACATGTTTTGGAGTTTGCTACAAGATTGGCCAAGTGACACTTGATCGTCTCATGATTTATCAGGCCATAACATGGCGCCTATGGTGCCCTGTCCATCGACCTTTCTTTGTAGAGGTGTCATGTTCGGCAAAACAGAGGGATTCATTATATAGGACTTTGTACGCCCTCCAAAAGGATCGCCTATAGGATGGGACCTCGCGGAAACCATCACATTTAATCACTCCGTGACATACATGTGGGGCTTTCCAAAGTAGTAATCTCTACTTGCAGGTCTAGCCAAGTCCACATACCAAATCCATTTGGTCACATCATTCCCCTCCTTGTTGAAGTAGGGATCCGAAGCGTTGATGAGTTTGGAATCTTGGAAGTGCAGCGGCGGAAGGTGACAACTTAAAGTGATATCTGATCCTTTGCTTCTATAATAGAAGTTAGTTGGGCTCTGGAAATTCTTCTTGTCCCTTGACATATTCCATGGACCTCAAATTTGACTACACTTATGCGAGAAATCTGAGATATCATGGGTAGATTTTCTTATCTTCCTCCCCATAATTGACTTCTCTAACTTTTGAAGAAATTCAATCTTCATTCGTGATAATCATTGTTGAAGGACAAGTCGCTTTGGATCTGTTTTCACATTGCATGCAAATGAACAAAACTAAACGACACCCTATTAATCACCAACATAGTGCACAATAACAAAGTTGTAAAAATCTAAATTAGTAGATATCCCCGTTGCTAAATCTTTCTACTAGATTTGGCATTGCAACATCTCCAAAAATAGAGCTTAGATGCTGCACATTGACGAATAGTCGACAAAGATTGGCACCATGGAATGTTATGATTTTAATAGTGCCACATCAAATCCAAAATACATCAACTTGTCAAGCATCATCCAGATATGCTTCCATTTGCGGTAACCACAAGGCCAGTCTAAGCCCATGATTAGCATTAGCATAAATCTCTTGAAGACAAGGCAAGGATAATATAAAAGCAGGACATATTTCGATGCCAAAGGTTATCCAACTCAACATCAACATCCATAGGGAAATTGGGAAGGTTGGCGGTTAGTGAGATGAGCTTTGAAGGACTACAGCTCATGAGGTCCCGAGCCCAAAAGCCATAACTTCCATGGAATCGACAAATATGAAAATGGCATGTTAGCTGAAGTGACGAAGTGAACGAATCAACTTTTTTGAATCAACATCAACACTTTTACCCAACGTCAAATTTTCTTCTAAAACCTTTCATTATGCAAAAATGTTGGATAATGACAAGAGCATGTTTCGCTAAGAGTTAAAACTGTACAGAACATGAGATATACTACAAAATTGGTTGCTTGATAGGACATTGCGGAACAAAAGACATTAGCAAGCAAACCATCGTTTGGGATCTTAGCAAGCAACAGGATTCCTTGAGAACTTGTGGAAAATACATTGAACCAAACTAATAACATAATGAAAGGCATGTGGAAATACAATAGTAGATGAAAATAAAACCATTAGTTAAATTTTTACAGGTTTCTTGGTTTCCTCTGACTCTTGAAGAGCCCACATGTGTGCATATCTCCCTCCCTTCACTACCAGCTCTTGGTGAGCACCTTCTTCTACAACCACTCCAGCATCCATAACCTACAACAATACAAGTAGAACTCATGTAAGCGCCTTTGAAGCCATTAGAGGTACACAAAAAACAAAGTCATACGTGTACCGGTATATTAACACTGAAGTACACAAGGAGTGTTCGGTTCATACCATAATGCGATCACAATGCATGATTGTTGACCTGTCCATGACAAAAACATGTCACAAACATATCAATAACGGAACAAGTTTAAAAGCAAATCCAATCGGTACGACAGAATATTTGTAAGGACACAATGAAAGACTTAGGACAACAAATGCAATGCAATTGCAGTTGCAATAAATACATATATTACGTACAGTCTATGGGCAACAAAAACACAGGTGCGGCCAGCAGCCAGCTCTTTCAATGACTTCAAAATAGCTGCCTGCACATCCAGAAAACTCACAAATTTGTCAGAGCTCCAAGGAAGTTGGTCAGACCCAAAACCTTAAACCTATCGGCTTATCCACTCATCTTCATGCAAAGAGGCAATTCATCGTACAGATTCCCCCACAATTACTGCAACTCACATATGCAGTCAAGTCTTGTGGGAGGCAAAATCTTCAAAACCCATAAAAATCCTACATAAAAACATCTTAGTAATTACTATAGATTGCAATAAATGCAAAAATCTTCACGGTGACTAGGAATCCCATTCACATTTCACAGATGTGACACCAGGGTCAAATTTCTATCATCCAGAGATTTCTGATGAAGAAAAGATGCTAATATACCTCAGTTCCAGAGTCTAGCGCACTAGTTGCTTCGTCACATATCAATAACCTGGGAGACTGCATGACCCAGCTCATTAGAGATTGTAAGTGGAAAACATGTGAAACTTAAATAACTTTTGATCATGAGCTGTATACTTCAAATCAACCTCCATAGGTGGAAAGAAAAAATAGCAGTAAATCCAGTAGAAGACGTGAAGCAGTGATTGGTCACATGGACGAGTAGAGACTGAATCAGATTTTAAACGAACGGACGCAGTCGATATGAAACGACAGTAAGTATAGTCACATTATAGATTAGACATGCAAGCAATTATTCCCTTCGACTTTCAGGACTCGACATTACATTACATTTCAGAGCTTTTAAATATGTTTGTATGCATCGATCACCTCTAATTTTATCGAACAGCTTGCAAATACATGTGGGCATCAAGTAATACAATTGTAGAAATAAGCAAACCTTTAAAAACGCTCTTGCGATGGCCACACGCTGTTTCTCTCCACCGCTCAGCTGTCAAGAATAAACCCCTTTCCAATCGTAAATAATACTCCACCGGTCATTCTTCCATTTGAAGTTCTCCACGAACAATGGTGAAACACACCACATAAGGGATTTTCTAAAAGAGAAGAATGTGCACCTTCAACCCTCGTTCTCCCACCATGGTTAAATATCCATCTGGCATCCGAAGAACAGCATCATGAAGCCTCTGCAACAAAGAGCCGAGCATCTCATATAACACCCCCAAAGGAACAAAACTTCAATCTGGTGAACCATCAAATCTGAGGAAAAAACCGCTGGGGATTGCATTGTATTAGTTCATTGCATACCGCCAGCTTTGCGGCTTGAATAACCTGCTCCTGTGTAGCATTGGGCCGACCATAAGCAATATTGTGCATGATGGTGTCGTTGAACAAGACCTGCACACGGCCAAGAATCTTCTAGTTAAACTCTGGTCAACTTCAAACACATTCAAATTCAGTGACGAACCAAACAACTCGCGAAGCGTACATACCGTGTCTTGAGGAACGACCGCCACAGCATTTCGCAGGGAGTCCTACAAACCAAGTGAAACCGACTCAGTTTACGTAACTTGAAGAGGTCAATTTCTTTTTTTACAGCGAACAACTAAGAGAGATAGCAACTGCAAAGTCTGGAGAAGCCAAGACGAAGTTATCTCGATACTGTAAACCTACCTGAGTTAGACTCCGCAGATCGTGGTCATCTAGAAAAAGTGAACCTGAATCAGGATCATAAAGACGCAATAATAACTTTACAATAGTTGATCTGCACAAGCGACAAAAAGAACTGTAAGTATTCAACAACAAAAAAAGATTGTATGATTTGCCTCTTAGAATTATGATTGATGCTTACTTTCCAGATCCTGATGCACCAACTAGCGCAATGCTTTCCCCCGGGTCCGCTTTGAGATTAACTCCCAGCAAAACCTGCGCCCCATTAAAATGTATCCCAAAACGACCCCCAAAAGAGAGCGGTAAGGAAACAATATCTGCGTGGTTAGGTGGCTGGTGATAATACATATCAGCTTGAATAAACACAGTACCAAACATAGTATCAGACTCAATATCAGCCAAGAGTACCATTGCAACTCACTAATTAACAGATATTGCATGAGTGTTTCCATTTCGGCAGGTAAAGTAGCAAAAATATCACCTCTCTTGAAGAGGTGTAGCTGAATCTCAAATCACGAGCCCTGACTTTACAACCTCTACCCACGCGGTCCAGCTCTACAGTGCCGTCCTTTAATAAGGGTTGAGTACTGCCACAAGGCCACATTCAGACCCAAATAAAGGTGACCAAGTAACGATTCTAGAACTTTGAAGTTTTTTGCTTACTCCACACATTGGATTCCTCAACACATCGAGTCCATATATAATCCTAGTTATTTTAGTACTATGCAGAAGCTTACAGAGGAACAAAGAAACTATTCTTTGGCAAGATTGACTAAACGTTTTTAAGAGTTGAATATGAAGCTAGTTTTACGCTGTATATCCAAGAACCCCTAAAAATTTACTGCATTCATCAAATAATACTAAGCATCACTTAATCTGAAATAATCGATCATGGCCACTAAATCATATGGTCAATCGATGATCAATGATACCTAAGAATAGAAAAGAGACTCTCCAAGTCCACTTGCGACTGCCTAAGATCTCTGTACAGGAAACCCAGAAACTTTCCCAAAAATATTTCAGTCAGCATAAGAGTGCAGCAGTTACTTCGTGATGCATCGAGTCAAGAATCCGAATGAAGCACCAATGTCTATACAACTGTAAAGGGAAAATACAACTATTCGGGAAAATTCAACGCTTTATCGACCTGGAAAACACATTACTGCGGGAGTTGACAGTACCTGTAGAGGACCAGAAAGTTGTAAAATGAGACCATTGGCCAGAACAAGGTCACCAACTGTGGTAACACCACGGGCAACCTTCAGACCTGCTAAGGCCATCACGGCAGCAATGCCGACTGATAATATAAGGGCTTGTCCAGCATTCAAAGCCGCAGATAACCGCTCTGCTTGCAGCTGTAATTTCTAAATCAGTAGTTGCAATCTTGAATGACGTTTTGAAATGTGCAGACATATCTGCATTCTCTCCAAAGAACGTCACGACTATAGTAGACATGAGAAAACACAAATAGCGGACAGCGGCGGACCCTCGTTAAATACTCGATCACGTTCAAATATTAGTACTTAAGAGTTTCTGATGGCCAGCATAGAATTCAATTGGAGGATAGAAAATCACCGAAGCACTTTGGTAGCCTTGCAAAAGTTTGTTGTACTGCTCCACCTCCAGACTTTGATTATTGAACTGCAACACCACCAACCCAAGTTATTGATCGCAAAAATTCAGGAATCAGCATATTCGCAATTAGCAAATATCTGCAACCAAACCCCAAATGCAATTTACATTATGTAATGATGCAAAAGATGATACACAGAAATTAAGAAGCACATAAATTGAGAACAAGTAAAGTTTGTGATTTCAAGAGACACCGAAGACACTTGGGTTTGGCAATCCCTGCTCACCTGTACAACAGTTTCGTAGTTGAGCAAGGCATCAACTGCCTTGCCTGTAGCTAAATTCTCTAATTTGTTCACCTGCAACCACATACCCAAAGCCACTGATTTACATAAAATTTTCACCCTTCAACATCAACTGAACAATCATCCTTGTCACTCTGACTAGAAAGTTCGCTTGTAGATTATAACCACCTCAAGAATGTAACTGAAGCCACGAGTGAGGTAGTCTCTAGAAAAACAGAACTTAAATGCATACTGACTACTCATGTGTTCAAACATTCTCAGATTTTAACTTCGTCCCATAAAGTTTTTCAAATCAGAATTCCACAAATGGGAACGAGAGAACCTCCTTGCGGCTTTCAGCAGCACGCGTAGTGATTTGAACGGTCCACGTTATGTATGCAGCAAATGTCAAAGCCACTATCACCGCCACCATACCACTAACTTTTGTTGCCAGAAGCCCGCATACTAGAATAAGCTCGACAAAGGTTGGTACGAAAGTAAAGACTGCCACAAACTGACCTCATTAGTGTGATAAAAAAACTACGTACTTCAAAATTGGTCAACTCTTGGTAGCAGGAAAAGCTGAAATAAACTCTATAACTATTTAATACGCTTGAAAATAAATTGATCAAATGAGCAATAGGTCTTCAAAAGATGATCCTACCTACAGCACGGAATATGTTGACAACGCTACGCTGTGCGCGATCCAAAATACGTGACAAGGCACCCGTTCTTCTCTCAAGGTGAAACGTCAAATCCAGCCGCAAAATATGGTCCAGTAGTTGGACCCCTACGCGACGCCCCGTGACCTGACCCAATGGTGCAAAAATAATGTAGCGTACTTCATTCAATCCCGAACTCAAAGCCTGTTCAAGTCAGTACAATTAAATCAGTGTCAATGTCGGTGTAATTCAATTAGTCAACTTCTCACCTAAAACTTCAAATATAAAAGCAAGATCAAGTGTTCAACATCGCGCTGCTAGATAGGCATATGCACTCTTACACTGAATCTGAGATTGAGCAGATTTCTTTAACATGAAGATATTCACAGCTGATCCAGTAAATACATCAATGCCATTGGAATGTGCACTTTTGAATAACGGTACTATGTAAAGCGCTTACAAATTCAAGTTGAAAGGAGATTTACTTTCGACAGAGCAGCACAAACTAGGGCCACCAAAGCCGGTGTAGCACGACGAAGAGGTGCTTCTGCAAGTTGGTCCATAGCCTGCTTCAGCAACACCGGACCTGCCAATCCCGCTGCCTGCTCCCGCACACAGCGCTTGCCTGATCAATGTACTTGCAGAAATCTTATACAAGTACGCAGAAAACCTATACGGATGGCATTTGTACAAGAAGCTAGACCCCATACGCATTGTATGGGCATGATCCTGAGCTTTCTCCTCATTCTTAACCATGCCTGTTATCGTCATAAACTGTCTAGCATAAAGAAGCAGAATAAAAATTGCGCAACACTCCAACAAAGGAAACAGAAGAAAATAAAAAGCTCAATCACTCACAGAACAAGACTATAATTGAGCCTCAACTAGAGTCTGACCTTGCTGGCAACAAGAAGAATCAATGCCGCTGCAAGCCGCCACCTCAATGTTGTATCACTGGACGCTAAACGCCACAAATATGGCAAAATCTGCACAGAAAATTTCAAACTAACATTCGTAAAGTTCCCCCACCCTAAGGTAATCACACCTAATTGCCACACCGACCTAAATGTGACACTCCAATATCCGAGTACAATTTTTTTATGAAAAAATACACCGACCGAGCATCAGAACTTGCGTCAGTTTTAGATCATCTACCAATGAAACTTTTATAACTTTTGCAAATGATATTCAAAATAATGCATTCTTTACTGCGTTGGAGTCCTCTTTGATCTGCTAACAAGAATATTAAAACAATTGACCATTCCAATAATAGGAACTTCACTCAACATTTACAGTGCCGCAATTAGGTGTCACTCCCTTACTTTCGTGCTCAATTACTCACACGCGGAACTATACTACAATCGTGATCACTCAAATTCGATTTTATTACCGACAACAGCCAACAAATCCAAGAATTAAATGCGCGCCTAATCCAAGAAAATTCTATAGCACTCAACTCATGTAGAAATCTGCAACTTCCAATGCAAAATGAATCTATACCTTAGCAAGGGTAGCCTCAGTCGGGACATCAGGAAGCTTAATCTTCACATTTGTGTCGGACTCATGCACTGCGGTCGCAGCAGCAGCTGCTCGGCAGACGAACTTACTAGGCTTGGAAGGAGACAGCCTAGCGCTACAGGACGGGGGAGCGATGCGCAGTCTGTACACAGGGAATCGACGTAATCCGGAATAGCGAAATTCGAGCCTCCTCGCCGCATGTTGAGGCACCACGGCTACACGGACGTTGCGGGGAAGCAGACCTTTTGAACGTCGTCTCTCGTTGAGCCCTGCGTGACAAGAATCCCGTTAGCACGGCCCTGAATGCAGAGCTCCTAAACCCTAAACCCTAAATTCTAAAAACCCTACACCGTCACAACACAAAACAAGCAGCAACTCTACGAGAGGTTCTGTCACTGTGGCACTGACTTGTTTTTCACGTAAGGTCCTACTCAAACTTCCTCACATGTGGCGTTTGTCAATGCGAAGGCTCCTCCCCTTCGGACCAGAGCTAGTAGTTACGCTGGACTGGCATTATCCTTCAATATTACGTATCATTTACTCACAGAAATGTCAAAGAAATCTTCATAACGCCTGCCAATACCAACCAAGTCGATCGTGTCTTAAGGTATTTTCGCTAGCTGATATTTAACTAACCTCTGATAAGCTTGCACTCACACGGTAACTAATGAGAAATTGGTGTTTCAGGTATCTAACTGCTGCTCCTTGGTTTCTGAGGGCGGGTTTAAGGGTTCAAGGACGAAGAAGCCCATATTTAACCTCATATTTCAGCAGTTTTGGAGAGTTTATCTGGGCATTCTCTTTTGCTCAAATAATCCTGTTTGGAACCAAAAAATAAAATGTTCTTCAGTCAATGTAATGTTACAAAAAATCTCCCCATTTAAATTATACTTTCCACGATACGGTCGATCAAAACGGTCATTATAAAATCATGAATCCTGCGTCCTCATAAAGGGTTAATACTTCGTAACACCCCCAGGAATCTATTCAGCTCATACAAAAAGTCTTCTGTCTTTAGCTAAAGAATGGAACGAGTCTCCAAGACACAGACACGAGTCGTAACACTTCAACAATTAGCTCCACTCATTCACATTTTTCCTGCACTCATAAAATGTGAGTGGAGCATTGATTTTCGATGCACAAGTAGGATTCAAATTTTGACTCAGACGTGCAGGAAAAACGATCGCTTGAGTATTTCAGTCAAAATCCAAATCCTAATAATGCATTGAAGCCCACTGCTATCCAGTTAAACATCACTCCAAAGAATTCAAATTCATGCGCCAACTGACCAGACGCACCATCAGCCGCGGATTCTGTCATCTTCGCCAATTTCATGGTCCCAGTCCCCCTCTGACCATTAACAATCCTCAACAATGCAAAATCCAAACCCTAACAATACATCGAAATCCGCTGCTATAAACATTACTACCAAGACTTCAAATCAAATGGAAAAAACGCACCATCAGCCGCGGATTTCGCGGAACGGGTGAGGTAGTCCACGTCGGAATCCAGCGCTTCCCACGTCTCATGGCTCGTGTCAACTGCAGCTTGTATGGGTTGAAGTTTCAAGGACGAATTTCGTGAGTGAAATGATACTCTTGTGGCGGTTTCTGTGAAGGAAGGGGTGGTTTGGACGGTGTCTCTGCACGGCATTCCTGGCCACCTTCGGGTGACCATAGTAACGGCCATGCTATTACCCTACGAGACCACAATTGGGGATTGCCACCAAACCCTAAATTCAAGGAATTCAAGGAATTCGATGCGATATGCTGAGTACACGAACAAGACGAGCAATGGAGCTCTACCGACGAGGAAATCTTTGGAGAAAATGGGGGAAAGGAAAAGGATCTAAGGAAGAGGTCAGGATTGCAATTGCAAAACAGGGATTGATGGCGGATCTCGTTTCTTAATTAGGAAGCAAATGGTGCTCGAGGGAAAGTGCTGTCCAGGACGGACTCTTCGAATTGAGCCAGCATTCTGAAAGATAAGGTCTGTGAAGGGGAAAAGCGATCGATCTCTCCAGCGGAAGGGTGAAGCTATTTACATCCATCAACATGGATGAAAATTTTAACAGACGTGGATGAATAAAAGCACATGTATTCATCCAAAATTGTGTGTGTTTGTTCATAATAGAGTGATATTATCCCTAGATTATGTAGCAATTGAGTGATTTCATCCCTTGAAAATAGGAGAATCTATCACTCTATGTTCCCTCAAAAAAATTGTGTAGCTTTTGAGGGATAAATGGCCCCTCCCCTCCAAGAAAAGTTGTCATTCCATTATCAAGCAAAAGGATTGCAATCCCTTTTACCTTTTTCCACATAGAGTGGAGCGTAGGATAAGAGCTTATGGAGGTCTCTAAGTGACGACTACAATGCTCTACAAGGATTCTCTAATATAGAGTTACATATTGTTTTCTTCAATGTAGCAAATGTAGTCTTTAATGTACCAATAGTGAATGTATATGATGGAGTGAATGCTCTTAACTGAAATTGGCATCTAATTCATCTTATACTAATTGATTTCAATTTCAATTGGACACTCTTTATCTTTCAAGGAAAATTTACTAAAGAATATTTCAAAAAGTCAAATTCTTTAAAACTACAAATAATTTGGTGAATGGTCAATTTATGGGCCTCCTATTTTAGTAGTCTTACTAATATAGAGTGCACCAATATGTTCTAAGAACATCATCAATCCAACATAAAAATATTTGCCATCTTTTGCCATTGGAGCAAAATTGGAACTTGAGATTATTATCAATGTACATTAGACAAAAACTTGTAACACATACACAAAAATGATGAAGTCTCGAGGATGCATTAAATTAATTGTTAAAAAACTATGAGAGTTAAAGCAATTGTTGTTAAATAATTGGAGCTTATTAATTATAAACTTGTTAGTTTATAGTAAAGTTGCAAGAACGTGACTAAGAAGAGTATAATTTAATATATTACTCTAGCAAAGTAGCTATGATAGGTAGTATACTAGAATGATCTTAAGATACATACAAATAAACATGGATGATTGACAACAAAAGTATGGAATTTGTTGGTGCCAGTAATGCAAAGTTTACCCTTTGAAGGGACTGAAAGTCCTTTGCGGCTATATAATATGCTATAAATTTGGTGGTATTTGATTAGAAAAAATTGACTAAAGATTTTTTAGTACAAAGTAAATTAATGATCATTATAGTATGTAAATAATATTGTATCGCACTTAATATATTAAACCACAACTCAAGAGTTATAAGGCTAAATAATAAATACAGATTGTATAGAGGGATTCCAAGGACCTTTCAAGGGGAAAAGGACTTCAAGAATTATAAACACAAAGAGTTCAGTTCAAAATGAATGTCAGACTTGTGAAGTAGACCTGCACAACAAGACTTGTATTTTGATTTTGTCCTCTAAATTTATGGCTTTGTCATGTGATATGGCATTAGATGTGAAACCATGTCAAATGGATGTAGTTTGTTAAATTACAATAGTTTTATGTAGTTTACTCTTGTTTAAAAACCTTAGGCTATTTTGAAACTTCACCTTGGATGGCACTTCATGTAAAAGTTAACTCTCTGTTCGTGAAGAGTTAGTTCTTTGTTCATATAGAAGGTAACTCTTTGTTCCTATCAACTAGGATTTGGGATATTTAGGCTTTGACGCTCCTATCACTTAACCCTAAAACCCCGCTTGTCTCCTCGGGGGACAATTTGGGTCCGGGCAGGTTCCTATTGTCTCAATTTGAAGTCAATTTTTTTGAGATTTTTTGAGGTTGTGTAGCTTTGCAAGAGCTTTGTGGATATATAATTTTTGTTTCAATCGGATGCCGGATGAAAAAGTTATGGCACAATGAACAAGAAATGGAGATTGGCGGGCAGCCCAAAAAAAAATTACAAAAAGTCAAAATATTTTTTTTTAATTTTTTTCCCTAAAAGATTATATTCTTACCTATACGTAAAGCTTTGATTCATTCTATTTGGACTAGGGATGAGAAAGTTATGGACAATCTTAGTTTTTTAAGCAATTTAAGCATCTTCTTGAAAAAAAACTTTTTGTTCAACTTTGAATGCTAATATCTTCCAATCCGTACGGTGAAATTTGATGAAATTTGATGAAATTTTTACTACATTATCTCAGATAAGCTAAATACAAGATCCTACGGTTAAATTTCCAAAAAAACAAAAAAAATGGTTTCCTTAAGTGAATACAACAGAAGTGGTAGTTTTGAGTGTTTTTGGGCAGAAAACACCCTCGGGGTTTTAGGGATTAAGAGTATTTATGTCTTTATGTTTTTGTGTTTTTATGTCTTTTTATTTGGATTTTGCTTTTATATTTTTGTAGGTTTACGTCACTTGATATGTGGTGTATTACACTATTTATTTCCCGGGGAGGTCACTCTATGTATTTATGCAACCCACGTGTGGCGAGGATTTTGGAACCTCTATTTACTTCTTCAAATTTAAATAAAAGAAAAAGAAAAAAATATGAGTAGATTTTCCTACTTTGAAAGTTTATGTTATGAATTATTGATAATTTTATACATAAATTATAATTAGATACAAATTTTTGAAGTAAAAAAATACACTCTAAAGCTGAAAATAACTTTCACACCTCTATATTGAATAAGAAAAAATTGTTTAAAAAATACACAAAAAATTCTCAAAAATGAGTCTCTATTGAAAGTTTATATTTCTTGAATATTGATGCAATGGCTGTCTAAATGTGTTCTCTATAAATACTTGAGTTGAAAAACATGTCATTTTAGTTCATTTTTCAACCTTTTTTAGAAATCATTTCATATATTATTTGGATTGAAGATTTTGGCAATAGAATCTTATAGTCTTGATTAAACAATGCTCAAAATTGTAGGCTAAAATTATAGTTTATTAAAAAGTAAATAGGAGGTCAAATAATCATTTAGCCGCATGTGGTATTCTATAGATACACTAAGTGACCTCCCTGAGATTTATTTATACGACAACTTGTGTTGGTGCATTTCTAATGATGACATGACTATTTAAGGTATATGCTCTATTTATAAAATTTGGAGGGATATTTTGTGTTGTATCTTTGTTTTTCCATTGAAAATTTTAGGTAGTTTATGAATGAATTGTGATGCAGATTATAAATGTTTAGTGTTTTTTAATGCATAGTGACTCAACATGGCAAATTCAATAACTCTTTGTGCAATTTTTTCTTTAGCTAACTAAAATAACCCCCACATGGAGGATACATACGTCAATTTTATTAAGACTTAACCCCAAAATGACCTTGGAAATTCCTGAGCTTCTAGGAATTTATTCTAAATTGAATTAAAAGTCAACATTTTGATAAGTTGTATCAATTTTTTTGAATTGTAATCGTATAAAATCAAACTAGACATGTTAGACATCACATTAGAAAAGAAAACACAACAATATCTCTTACGGATTGAAAGATCATAATGTTTGATCATGAGGGTGTTAAAACTGTGAAAGTGATTTGAAGTCTTTCAATCCTCTTTTCACATGTCAAATCTAAAAAGTTGGTCACCAAAAAAATATGAGATTGAAGGGCCTAACATGCATAACCCCAATCAATTTATGACTTCTCAAAATCTACTCTACAATTTTTTTGGATGAATTTCTAATGTGATTTTTTCTCAAAGATCTAGTGTATTTGAGGCTCATTCCCAAGAGCCCTCAACACTACAAAAGTCAAGATTGCAATGGACACTCGTGCACAAAATCTTGAATAGAAAAATCATAATCAATCATTTTCAAAATCAAATTTTTGAAGCTAAAATTAAACTTCAAAAATAATTTATCAAAAATATAAATTACAAAAAATAGTAGTTTGGTAAGGTTTTATTTAACTTCAAAAATTGGTCAAGGACACATTCTGTCCTCAGGGTCCTTTTGGGGTTAAACCCTCCATGTCAATTGCATTGTCTTTCTAGTCATCTTAAACCCCATCTTAAACATTTTTAAGTGTATCTAAAATCCTACTCAAAATTGTAATTCCTATATTAATGAGCAACCCAAAAAATATCATTTAGAAGACATAAATCATAAAATGATGTTTTTCACTAAGTCTAGTTGAACTTGTCTCCAATAACTCCTCTTACATTATAAGTGCACCATATGGAATTAAAGAGAAAATCCTTTTCTATTTTGATAAACAAGACCAACTACAATACTAAACTTGAAAGAACTAAGGGAATCTATCTAGTTGCATGTGCAAGGATAATTGGCTTCAAATGAACATTGTATGCACAATTGCAAAATTATTTGAATGGTAGGATGATGATTCAACATTTAGGT